>QEWY01001293.1:627692-878243 GCA_006503575.1 Baylisascaris schroederi
GTGGGTGGGATGGGTAACCTTCTGGGTCTGTAATCAGATTCTTCAAGTTTTTCTTGCTGCTTACGAATTCTTTGATTTCGATTCTTCCAAGAAAATGAGAAAGGCAAGGTTGCATCTAAACGAAGGCGCTATTGAGGAAAGTCGATTTTGCAGCGAGCGGATGACGATGATAGAATGCAGCGTCGGTCGGTGATCCCCGAAAAGAAAGTGGAGGCAGTTTCGTTTAGAAACCATCGCATTGTATTACCACGCAACAACAACTTCAACAAACGAGTGCAACCACCAAGGAAAAGTCAGTGAGTCGATCTTCTCGTAGAAAGTGCTTCGTTTCAATTTCACTGAATTTTTATGGGTACTCTTGTTGATTTAGTAACATTGCTTTGCATATTAAAATGCTCCCTTAAAAGCATAATTATTGGCAATGATTCTTTCATTTGTATTACGATAGATGCATAAGTGATGTCTGCTTATTCTTTAGTGGAATTGGAACACTTCGAAACCACCTCCATTCCTGACTACTACCTTTCAGCGTTCGGCCATGTCTGCAAGGGCATCCTTAAAGCACTATCCTCTTCCCTTCAGAAAATTGAGCTAGCTGACGTCGGGGCTGTTTATCGTTCTCTGAATAGTTATCTTGAAGCGAAAAAATACGGTATTCAGACAGGAAGAGGTCCGGGGAGCAAACGGCGCTATGACGATTAAAGTTGCGTTGATGGCGTAGTCATGGATTGTTGCAGTAAGAGTGGTAGCATGTTAACGATGTGAGCTACATTTCCGGATGATTTCATCGATACACTGAACAGTTGCCTTCTTTAGTGGTTAATGCATTTGAGCGCCTTTGCAACTTGTTTCCATTTGTGAGTTTTAGATGCTGCTTATGTTGCAATATGCAGATTATATTATCCCTGTCGTTGCTTTAACACTCATGGTTTTCAACAGAAGGGGCTTTTCAACTTAGAACGAAACGTAGAAGCAGACTGCGATGATGACAATAGGTTAGTTCTGATCGCGGATGGATTTTGCCAGAGTGGTGAAGATAGCATAATACAATATCTTCCCCACTTCAACAAAATCCATTGACAACAAAACCAAAACTTATTGGTTCCGAGCCAGATGACTCGATTGGAGCCACTTGCTCACCGTCGCTTGTGCTTGTTGTGCAGCGCTTTAGATATATTTCATTGAGCTCTTCTTACGAAAAGGGGACTGTGGGTCATTACTGGCTTGGATGAAATAAAGAAAAGAAATAGGTGGTGTTGGGGGGGGGGGAGAAGGGAGTGACGATGGTTTTTGCTGCCAGAATGCATTGCAGCGTTTCGAAAACATGTTTCTTGCAGAAAGGCGGTTGCATTCTTTCATCCTAAATGATCGTTTTCGCTGAAACTCAACGTTTACGGCGTTGGGGCTGCATTCTCTTCACAAAAATGCGTATGCCTGTGCGTAGAGGCAGTGTCGTTTCTAGGGCTTTCACTGACGCCACCACCATGCGCCGACTTGGGGGCACCGCCGGCTCGCCGTTCACGATTCGATATTGTTGGGGACAGTGCAGCAGGGGGTTTTCCGCCAGCTTTAGAGGCGACTATGGAGGAATTCGAAGCAAGCGTTCCGCCACCTCCTGTGCTTCTTCCCGAGTCAATGTTTTCGTCGGGTTTCAATGACTTCAACGGGTTTCCCCCAATGCCGATGCCGTACGAGGGCTACACTTGGAACGCTGGTTATGCAAATGGATATGCTCCGCCTCCGACCGCTTTCTATCAGCAATATATGGCCTTCTACCAACAACAGCAAATACAGGCCGCGCAGCAAACGCCTACCAAGGTATCGCGTTGAGATAGAATCGTTGAAACGCGCTTCAGTTTGGTTCACGACACGGCATGAGCTTGATCTAGAATTTTATCGATCTCTTTAAATGTTCCGACCGGCTTATTCAGTGGAGGGGTTGTGTCATTTAAGGTAGTAATTCTTTCCGGTATTGCCATACAATTCGTTTAATAGCACGTTATTGATTTAAAAGCATTTAATCCAGGCGAACCGGACCGGAGATGAAAAATAAAGAGATGCAAAAATGATGTTGAATGTATGGCACAGATAGTCAATTTTCACTGTTTTGAAAAGTGATCTTAAGTATAGAGTGTAATTTCAACGATCTGGAAGTATCGTCTGATGCAGTCTAGTGACTTTTCGAGCTGTGGCTATGATATTTTCCTTGGTAGCTGTGAATGCCTTGTTTGTGCCATTTCGATGCCTCATGTGGGAATTTTTTTGTTTAGGCGGAAACACTGAATATTCTTGAGGCACCGTCTCCTCCAGCGGAGCCGATGCCAGACACCACCATGTTAGGGCCATTCAACTTCGACAATCCAACTGACGAAGAGATCGAAATGCTTGAGAAGGTTCCTCATTTTACTGTTGGTAATCTCATATGTCTCACTGCTTCAATTGCTTTATCTCAAGAGAAACTATGCAGTGAGGGCAGTCGATATAGGGCTGAAGAATCGTCCAGCTGGACAGGTGGGACTTTACTGGGTCACTCAATTTTTCTTAACATTCATGGTTGAGGTAATTCTAATAGTTGTACATTCGGAGGTAATTCTGATAAGCTGAAGAAGTGAGTTCAAGTTGTTTTCGTCGCTTGGGCATTCCCGTTTCTACGCATATTTACTGTTTGCAACTTTCTAATACCAGGGTTTAGCGATACTGTTATGGGATTCACCTCCTTTAAAAGCGAAGTTTTGTTGTCTTGTTTCGCTTGTACACGAAGTTCGCACGGACCATGCAGTTAAACATGTATTTTTAAGGTTTCTGTCGCTAAACCAGGTTTTCAGATGCACAAATGAATATTTTTAGTGGATACAAGTGGTATTTGAATCTGTAGATTACGCCAATTAAGGGAACGTTTTTAGAAACTTGCGTTGCTGAAGGAGAGACGTGCGGCCAGGAAAAAGAAGGAGGCGGAAGAAAAAGGTGGCATCCCACCACCACCTCCCCCTGAGCCACCGCATAAAAAGTCGAACTGGGTCCAAGCCACCACTGAAGAAGGGACAGTATACTATTACAACAAGGAAACGAGGTTTGTCGGCTTTATCGTTGTAGTGGACCATGAGTTAGGCATAACTGGGAGGGATAGGAGGATATTGGTACATGTAGGAAACGGCTCCCAAGTATCCCCACAACAACCCCGTTGAGCATCAGTAGCTGAGGTGTAACGCTTTACACCATCCTCGGGCTGTAGTCATCTTCGGTAGCTGGCGCAAAATCTCGAACATTCGTACCCACGAGTGGGAACAAGTGTAATGGTGATTGTTTAGTGTAATAGAGAGAGGAAGGTGATATGGAGTTTTAGAAAGTTTTCTCGGTGTTAATCAATTACGTTGTTTTTTCAACTCGAAAACCAAGTAGCGAAACTATCTTCGGGGTGCGTTACCAGAGCCGTAAATGATGGAGGGTGATGGAATAGTGGACAGAGACGCAGCCCAAATAAGATTTTTATCTTACCTGTGAAGCCCACCGCTGTTAATTGTGATCTAATAAGTTGATAGGTTTTGGCCGTGCGTCATTAAAAGTACCGTGAAGAGGAGGAGGATACGTATTTGCGTTTTTTACCGATTCACCATTCTTTGTGCACAAAGCTGAATGTTAGGATATGACGCCAATAAAAAAACAACATCATGGCGGGAAGGAATGTTTGACTTGTCATCCCCTTAACTAGCTCTTCAGTTAACAGTGCCGCGAGTCTTCACTGAAAAGGGACTTGATGGAATCTGAGTTGTTGGGCAGTGTCTTCCTGTTGTGGCAAACTGTATGATACAAGTGAACCCAGTACCCGATATCTCAAATTGAGGGGAAATTCACAAAATCTGCTGTGTGAAACGTAGGTGACATTAAGCAGAGTGGTGTGGTACTGTTGGCATTAAGCAAGGGGTGCCGAACAACGATGCTTATATTGAGAACGCAGAAACGCGCCCCAAAGGATTGCACTTTCTGCTGGTTTCACGGCCTCTGTCTAGTTGGATGGTAAGATTGACAAACGGAAAAGATACTATCTAGACATCAGCTTTCTGAAATTTGATAATATTTGATGCGAAATGCGTTCTTCTAGCAGCTTGGACTGTCTAGTAAAGAATAAGCGGAATGATGATAGACGTCGTCTGGCCATGTTGGTCGTTCATTCTGTGAAGGTGGTGCACGGCGGGATTCGACAAGCTACTTCTGTAACACCAGGCAGCCAAGATCTTTATGAGTAGGAAATATAATTCAAGTTTATGGAACTATATTGACAAGTTCTCTAGGGAAACGGTTTGGCATCTGCCTGAGGAAGGCGACGATGCGGCAGATACCACTTCGGACCACAGCGACCCGCGTGCCGTCTTCAAGGCTCTCATCGCCAAACACGTCGCCGGCATTCTTGAGCCGATCCGCAAAACAAAGTTCTCATCGTCCGATGACTATAAATACGTCCTCAGAAAGGTTCACTGCACATTGGCTTTCGTGCTTTCAGTCGGCAGACAGGAATGGTGGCCTTCTTTCTTTTAACGGGGGAAGGAGTTTTTCGTTTTGCAAATTTTGTACCCAACCCGTCTATTTTTCACCGGTGATTTGTTTAGATATAATTTTTTTCAGTGGATTCGTTGCCTTGACTCTAGCAATAATTCGTTTATGACTTTGTAATGCTATGAACTTTATTTTCAGTTCGATCGACATTTTTCTCCATACAGCGTTCTTTTTTCCGTCACCTTATTCCCACCTGTGCACTTCTTTCTCGTTGGCCTTGACTAACTGCAGTGTTATAGCCACTAGAAGGAAGAAGCGCCGGCATTTTATTTTGTGGGAGTTTGCTTTGTGGAAAAAAATTTATTTTGTTGAAGTTTTAAAGAAAGACTTCTCTTCAGCTCAAAAAACATTTTTTCTTAGCAAGGACTACTGCCTGGATGACCTAGTAACTCAGCAAATGTAAGAAGGATATTCTTGTTTTTTCCTTCTTCAAGGGAAGTGTCGCTGTGATTGTGCCCAATGTTAGCGTATGCTTTGTTGGTTAAATGTTCAAGCAAAGGGGGATGCAATGCGATCGTCTCCTATAAGTTTTTATGTTGTACATGTATGAACTCACTACAATATCACTACAATATCTATATAATTTACAGTTGACTCATACGGTTTTGGAAAAGGAGACGAAAAGGATCGGTGGTGGCGAGCTCAAGGTTACGGAGTCGGTGAAGGAAAAGGCGCGCCGATATGTGAACGATTACATTGCACGTCTCGGCGAAGGCCAGTATTCCCGGAAGAACAAGCAGCATAACACGTACTAGTTTGTATTGCGTTGTTACTTGGCTACGATTGATGATCATCCCTCTAATCACCAGTTCTTTCTCTGTTTCACTGTCTGGCGGTAATCGTGTTGCAACGATAGTCGAGACCATCCCACTTAGTTTCGTCCCACTTTTTGATTTGCTTTTTTGTTGTTGTCTATGATTGGTTTTTACTGTCTGCTGTGTTTAACTGAATTATATTCTTGTTTAGGTTTTTGCATTGCGAACGGATGTGGGATTCATTTATGTTAGGATTGCTGCAGATGAAGTTTGAGACACATATGGAGAGAAAGCTTCATGCTTTAGTTTCTGCTCGTGAGCATATTCTGAAAGCAAATGGCAACGACGATGTGGGCGATGGTATTGCTCTGAAGCCTAAGCGCATGTTTCATGTTTGCTGTTGCAACATTTACCTTATCGGGACGTCATGTATTCGCTTTGCGTTGCATTCTGCGGTTTCCGTCCCCATTTGCTTGTTATCAGTTTGTCTTTCGTTATGGAGGTTTTTCAGTCTTGCGATGTTTTTTTAGCATCCGGGGAGATGTTGCAGTTTCCAATCGAGTTTTGTGACGAGCTACTCAAGGAGCGATGTGTGCGAGAAGGTAGAGGAGGTTGAGGGAGGCAGTCTTCCTTGAAATTGTCCGGTCATCTGGCTCGGAATCTCTTAGTCACAGCTTTTTTCGTCATCAAGCTTCAATTTTTCTGTTGCTTCTTTATTGAAGTCGACCTTTGTTTGAGTGTTTATTGGGGGCCTTCCATTCGCGCACATATCTTCAGAGGAATGTTTTTGAGGTGCTTTAATTTGGTGAAGTCCATCCTGGTTTAACATGGTTTATCTGTCACCCGTGTTGTTGCGTAGGTTTTAGAAATTGTTCCCGTTGGATGCTTAAGACTTCTATTCGATTTATTATGAGTGTAAGAGGTGCGCCCTAGAGGTATGATGAATTGCGCTCATCTATGTGCGCTGCGCTAGGTTAAAATTGCCGTTAGTGCGTACCCATCCGGCTGTGCCTTAAGGCTGTAGACCTGTGTGGTCCCGTTTCTGGCGAACTGTTCGAAGCCTCTTTCTGGGGGAGTGGAGTGGATTTGCGTGTGGGTTGGGATGCCAAACCTCATACCAAATGTTTCATTGGCGCTTTCGCGTCAATGGCTGTGGCGCATTCGGGTACCGTAGCGATTTTCGGTGAAGAAAATGGCTGTTGCCAAGCCCAAGTATGACGGGTGCAATAGTGGGACGAAGTGAATTAGTCTGCCAGGCGTATCCTTCGAATGGTTGAGTCTAAGGTATTGCAGGGTGTAGCGAGAGGTTCCGGGTAATTTTGACATGCGTC
Source organism: Baylisascaris schroederi (assembly GCA_006503575.1). Taxonomy (NCBI): domain Eukaryota; kingdom Metazoa; phylum Nematoda; class Chromadorea; order Rhabditida; family Ascarididae; genus Baylisascaris; species Baylisascaris schroederi. The sequence goes on from QEWY01001293.1 coordinate 634,330, forward strand.
TGTTTCATTTGCAGCTTTCATTCCCACGTTCGGCTTTTCACTCTGGAAGGTTCGCTCAGGAATTTGACACTGCTGTATGCTTATTCTTGTTTCTTTCTCTATTTTCAGCCCCCTCCCCCCAATTACGGTTACATACTACGTTGGCGTCATCATGTAACGTCGCGATGTTGACCTCAGTTACGGTTCTGCCAATGATCTTATAAATTTTTTTCGATGTCTTACCTTACACGGGCACACTTGGTGACGATGCCACACTTGGGCCACTTATGACTCGGATCAACGAATTTTTAAGGCGCTTCACTGCGGGATGGAAGTCGAGAATCTCCGAGTACGGTTTTAGCGTTCGCAAAGATCCCGACATGACTCGAAGTAGGCAGGCATTGAATCATGTAATAAGTGACCTTTATTCCATATTCATGCTAATGTTTGCCGGGCAAAGCTTTTGTGCACACGACTTTCGTGGCCTTTAGTACGCGTCAACGCACATCGGCAGTTTTAGTGGAACTGTTCAGGCGTGCACATGGTAAAAGCCGATACCATTTACAAAAGAGCGTGGTCCAGACCGGCTGATTTGTACCTTTATGCGCATCCGGCAGCACTGCACAGAAATGAGGCCTAGGCATCTGTATGTTTGGAGCTTTGCCGTTTATACATGGGTCGAGGGATCTGTCTGAGTAAAGTGAACTGTGACAGCGGTGATGTGTGGCTGGAGGTATTTCAGCCACGTTCAGGTGTTCAAAAGGGTTAAAGACGGCTCATTTAGGAGTCGAAGGAAGTGACAGGGTTGCGTTGATGGTGTTCCACAACGTTCATCCTGGGTTTGTTCCGCTTCCTGGTCTACATCAGCGATCATCCCTCAAAGTTGGGCAGCGCTCGTGAGCTGTTTGGTGGGGGCGTTGGGTACTCGTAGTTGTCTTAATGGTCTACGGGTAACTGACAACTATGATATGAGATGCGAATCTGAGTAGTTCTAGTGGTAGCAATGTGATTTTTTCGAATCCTCAATAATTTTGCTCTCGCAATTTCGTCCGGTACTGAGTCCCACCCATTTGTTACCCTCTTTGTCAAAAACTGTTTGAGTATATTCAGTCTGCACCTATTAAGAGAGCTTATCGAAACGACTGTGGGAGATAGTTCGAAAAACATCAAACGGATGGTGAACGTTTTCAAGAACAATATTGTACGCCATATGGAGATCAAGTCATATACCTGGTCCGCCCATTTCCTCAGTCCTTTCCAATAGGCATCCTTTAGAGCATTCCTGGCATTCTTCACCAAATTCGGTGTAATCCACTATTTCACTGCTACGAAATATGCTGAGTTACTGGCGAGGAATATTCATTTTATTATTTGTTTTCCCTTCATTCCCTTCATTACTTCAGCACTCCTTCTTTCCCTTTCAGCTTGAGCTGAGCATTTGGGAAGGGCAACCATCATTCTACACTCGGCGTCTCGCGCGTGTCCAATGTGGTCTATAGCGGAATTCACTACTTAAGAAGTGCGTTCACTTTTGGTATCATTGCTCATTGCGACGGATGATCGAAATGTGATCGACACATAGTCGGTCTAGTATTACGTTTCTATATAAACTACAGCTCAATTGGGATAGGAAATTGCAAGCGGCTGCAATAACCGTTTACCCAGTCTTTGCTTGATGCTGCAAAGATACGAGCTGACCTACTCGAGAGGAGGAGTTGGTAACTCCTTTAACAATAACTGACTCGCACCATGGGCTTATCGCAAACTGAGATGATCGGACGAAGTTTCGCGTTCCATGCGTTCTCACTTGTGATACCACCTTCTACGAGTTTGTATTTTCATTGAGAAGTAGAAGACTGCACATCATGGGTACTAGCTACAAGTGGTAATTGTCGGGCAGTCACCTTTGCGCGTTAGGCAGGTCGCCTCTCAAACTACCTAATTTCATGACGCTGAGTTCTGAGCTTGTCTTGGTTGCAAGTGCGCTCGACAGAAATATATGGTCCCGCAAATGCTCTGTCCAGTTGTTGCCTCATTACGGTGAAGTCACCGCCCTTATGAGTGGCCTGCTATCAAACATTTTTTTCTCTAGCTATTTAAATGCACAACCCAAAGTTCAGTAGAAAGGTTATGTGCATTCCACTTGCAGTAGCTGGTCAACTAATGCTCACTGTCGGTTTGTGCCACGAGTTCCTCTTTTCAGATGGAACTTCGGTTATCATTTGTTAGCGTTATTACTATTATCCTCTATAGTTGTCATCGATTTTAACCGATTAATAATGTCGTAAAATAATAGCAAAAGGGCCGCTCGTATTCCGTCGGTTACTTTGCGTGTCAGTATAAAAGAAGACTTCGAATTCAAGGACTCTATCGAATTGCCTTCTAGTTCCACGTTAAACACAGAGCTGAACATCATGGAAAGAAAGGGGGCATGAGTTGGGTGCTAATACGCGCCAACAGAAATTGCTAATCAAACAGTAACAGTTTCCCTAATATGGTTTGATTCATTGAGTCAGTCTCAGTTGACATTTTTAAAGCACTTTTACTTCGAGACTCTTGTGTTTAATTGTTTCCTCTTTATTATCACACTGTTGTTGAGGATACTTCGGTATTGGACAATTTTCCGGGACAGAAATGTGAGATTTTTGGGCGTTTTGTCACCTCCAGCATATTCTTTAAAGGGTATCGATGAAGCAACGAGGAATTCACTTATAGCAAAAATCGAGTTCTTCACATCTTTCAAGTGATACTTAATTTAATTCCTATAGGTTTCATGTCTCGTGAGCCGGATCTCCTCGGTGAACGGATGGGCAACACGTATGTAAGCACCAAGTGGCATCCTCATAGTGCGGTTTTATATAACAGCAGAAAGCTGCACGTACGAATGAAGCTTAAGATCTGAGGGGAGGAGGGGTAGGAGAAGTGACCGCAGTCTACCATGCACTACCAGAACGCTGAAATGGTGGCCTAGGAGACCGGTGAAGTTAAAAACATGCCACCTGCAATTTCGTCTGGTGAGATGGACCAAAAGCTTGATATCTTCAAATTTTTGACATTAGCACCTGCAGCCAAATGAACACAGTGCAGACAATTATGGGAATGTTGTAGTAAAAGATTGCTCGGATTTAATATCTGCCATGTGGGTCGGAAATTATTCACTCAAAAAAGTAACTCGGCGGCTGAGTTCAAAGCTGCTGAAAATTACACTTGAAGTCAGCGTTATCGAAACGCGATCTGGTTGTAGCCTAAACATCGAGTGTCATTACATCACCCATACCGTTTTTGCGCATACGCTGTGCTGTACTTTTGCAACCGGTGAAATACCGGTGGATGCATTATTTAAAATTCTTTAATGTCAGATTTTTGTCATTTGTTAGCGTCTTTAATCATGCATTGAATTGTTGGTGGGAGAGCAGTGGGAGACGATAGGGTGCGAAGGAATCCTTTTGATGATAAAGAAATCCTTCAGAAACGAATTAGCTTGCTTAGATGTTGACTACTTACTAGTTCACATCTTTGACAACAATTACAGCGAATCTGAAATGATGGACGGGGAGGGAGTAGGGGGAGAGTTCAGACATGAACGTTAATGGATTTTTTGAGGTGTGCGCATTGGCGAAATGCTTGACCGTTGATATCGCGTCTATGGCTATACGGGTGCGGGTGTATTCGGAAATGTGGTGCGCGCTACCGATGCGGCCCGAAGCAACACACACGTCGCTGTGAAGATCATCCGTAACAACGAAGTGATGTGAGTTCTCCTTCGGTAATTTGGCGGACAGCGCAGGTAAGAATTCATGGAAGTTTTGCATTGCACACGCTGTGGGCATACAAAGGACTTAAAATTTAATTCTGTGGCTAGATTGCGTCCCGTTAGCGTTCTTCAGTTCCCTTCACTCGCCTCCTGTAAGACCCTCTTTGCGCTGACGCTTTCCGGTCGATCGTCATCCTTGCACTGTGCTTTCGAAGGAACATCGAATTTGGTACGGTGTGCGAGGCAGAGGCATGGAAGGTCACCTCGGAATAGGGTTAAGGAAGCTTCGGGGATTCGCGAAAGGTTTAAAATTTTGTGCGAACAATGTCCATAGAAACTTCACAGAAAAAAGTCTCCAAGGTATTTGCGTATAAAAAAAGTGAAAGGATATTGGCACAGCGGAACGGTCCGGTGCATGAGGTGAGTACCTTCGAGAAACCACCAGTTCTCCGGATGGTGCAAGAGATGTATGATTGCTGACTGAGCACGCACGATGCAACAAGTTCAACTTTATTCAACAGTGTCATTCTACTCTACGATTGAGAAAATAAAATCAAGAATTGCTTTGAAGTATTCAATAAACTGGAAGCATTGCATTACATTAGCTGAGTGGATAGTAAATAAACCTTGCTAAATAGACAGCATTACAAAAAATCAACCGTTCTCTGGGAACCAACACCGAAGACATATTGGAAGGAGGCGAGATGTAGCTAACTGGGTCTGCCTAACGGTCACAGGCACCCAGGCTTCCCAACCAATTAAGCACAAAAGCCATCCAAAGTCATTTCGAAAAGTCTGGCAAACACTGACGGTGGTCACCTGATGGCCGCTCAAAACAGGATCTACCGTATACGAAATTAATCGAGTCCTGTGGACTCTACTAACGCAAAACTTTCGCTAGGAAGAACAAGAGGAAAGTGGCTGAAAAGGTGTCACGCTGAACAGAAGGTTTATAAGGTGGACGTGCATCAACATACACCTTCTGCAGCTACACATTTTTCGATGGAGTACGCCACTTGAATCGGATGATACTCGACGATGTTACAGTACCATCGGTGCCAACGCTCTTACAGCACCATATTAACATCATTACACACGATGACATACATGTATGATGTTTCGAGTCGCGCTTGTCAAGAAGCACGTGGCTCAGATAGTCCCTTAGAGAGTAGGTGCACGCAGTTAAGGCAAGATGAACTAAAGACGAGGCAGCACAATAGCAACAACTTACCACCTCAGAACAACTTTCCAATTTGGGTCTTTCAACGCACACCTTGAAACTGCGTACACCCACCCACTAAACAATATTGTTCATAGGACCGATTGAGCGAAACAACGCAAACAATAAAAAAGAAAGCTGACGATGCCATGAAGATGGCATCACTCATGCCAAGCATTGCGCCCTTTCCCCGATTATTTTTCTACTACATAACACCCTTCCCCCAAGTGTTCGCAAATTTAAGCTACGGAATTCTTCTTCTTAAATAATATCACATCTGAATCGCATGGAATGATTAAATCCTAAATCATCCATTCTAACCATTAATGAAAACATCAAAGAAGTAAACCTGCAGAGCAAGAATACTTCACATACACCCCCCCCCCGGAGACAAAGCTTTACATGGGCGCACATTTACAATAAAAAACAGAAAGCAACGAAAACAACTGGTTCCAGCCCGTAACCCTAACAGCTTACACAAAATAGCAAATAACCATCATATGTGTACGTACAGATAGAGACCGGGCGTCGCCCTCCAAAGAAGTTCAAGAAATCAACAAATACCACATTGAAATGTAAAAAATCTGAACAAAAAGGAGTAATAAATCTGAATAAAGGAGATATTGGAGATATAAAAACTTATTTGAATGTTATGAAGAAATCGTTATGCGTCTCAACACGACGACAATACAACTCACGACGTGAGGAGACAACGACAGACAGTGGTTACTTAGCACAAAATCTCGTTTTCAATGTTTCGTGAGGAATTAGAACAACGAATGAAAGTATTCCAGTAAGATAAAAGCGGATGCACGAGCACAACATAAAGCTACGAAGCACTAGACAAAGGCCTAGTTCACCATCTTACAGCTAAATTACGTGCGACACTATGTCGGACAAGAACAACAAAGACCACCCACTGCGCAACACTTGCCCACATGAACTGCACCATCCCTATAACATAACCATCAACACTCGTCGATCCGATAGAGCAAGAGCAATATAAAACACCGACGGACGCGAAATATGTACAGCATTGCGTCATTTCCAGATGCATCTGCACCGTGTTAATCCTGCATCCGATCGTGGCGTGAGCTTGACACAGCCCGCGCCAAGCACATTCATACTCTCTAGCACACGATAAAGCCTTGAAGCGCATAAATACAGCTCTAAAGCACAACTCCCACGCAACATTTGTAACACTCAATATCTACAGTGTGCCCGAACGCAAGCTGAACAACGTCATCACAAGGAAAGCGAAACACAACATTCCTTGTACATCCACATTTCATATGCGCAACTTCAACATGCCACGCCCATTTCGGCCTTATTGCTGGTCACAATATGTAATATAAATGAAATCAAACAAAACGAAAATCACTCACGTCCCCTCAACTTATACAAACGTGCTGTAAGATGAATTCTGAAATTACTGCAGCGGTAGAACATGGCGCAGAAGTACGAACCACGAGCACAACACTGCTGTACAATACAAGAATTATAAACAACCGAAAAAACACCACTTTGTGACGCTTAGAGAATGCCAGCAGTGTTCAATGAGTGTAATTTGAGACGACAATAACACTACAAATGATTACGATCACTGGAAAGCAGGTAGATGAGGAAGAGAATAAGAGGAACCAACATTACAGCGTTGTAACGAATGCATCAAATACCCGCTCATTAGCGAACATTCGGCGAAACACGCCACCAATCCGAACGGTAAAACGACACGACCCCGGCGAAATGTGACACATTGGAATTCGCCATGCAAAACTAAATCATCGGCGGTGGCTGGATGCGCGGGATAGCCGATGGGAAAACAGTGGGAATAAGGAAGGAAGAAAAACCTGGAAGTCATCTTTAAGCCATCAAAAAATTCGTGGAGTTAATTTCATTTCGGGACGAAGTATTTCACGACCCCGGATTATTGGATTAGTAAGGGAAAAGTGCGGGTATATGTAGACGTTCTCATTGTGATATAAGCAAAACGGCCCACTCACAACCTACTTAAGGCAAAGATTTATGAAGGAGATCACCAGAAGCACGCCCCAACACCAATCAAACGCCATAAAACACTCGAAAGCCCATAGCATGGGCAGCACTCATAAGCAACCGCCTCTCTGCAACGTCACCATCAACCAACAAATGGCACCCAGTACTGTTTTTCGAAATATCCCATGCTGATGTATTGTTGATTTACGCGAATTTGTCTCCATCTTAGCTATAATCCAAAAGAACTCAACCTATTGCAGTCACTTCAAACCTGTTCGATGGTTGTTGGCTTAGCGACGTTGCAAGATGACAACCGGCAGTTAATGAGAGACATAAAACAAAGAGATCATGGCGAGCACGCTCTCCACGACGATAAGAAATAAGCGACCTTGCCACGAACACAATGGAATTGTTCATGGCTAACACGGTCGCTCATAAAGTCAGCCGATGACAACTTAAGCACTTCCGTACTTAGAAAACACCTAAATCTAATAACCACTAGAGCCGTGAGCTCATAACTTGGGATCGATAATAACAAACTTAATCCGTTTTTTCACTTTCTATGCTAAAAGCGATAACAATTTCTTGCCACAACCCAGTATAGTCTCATAGGGCTACTGCAGCTGACGACAAAGGTGAGGCGCTTCACGTCACATAAAAATATAACACAAATAATAAATCGAGACTATTTGGTCACAAAATAAATGTAATGTTATAACAGCCTCGTAGCAAATGTTGCATTAATAAACAATCAAACATTAAGTCAATCCGTTCCATTGCCCATTGAAATTAGACAGTTAGTGCGGACAAAATATATAAAATCAGGTTATCATACAACAAAAAAGAATTGTTAGATGGCTTTAAATGCACGAAACTTTAGACGATGAGGCATGTGAAGGACATGGAGAATGGGAGGAACGGACATACACAATGAGACAACTTGTGAAAGCGTTAAAGTAGTCAACATTAAAATGCCGGATGCGATGCAAAAAACGATGCGTGTACAAGGGGTTAAAATAAGCTCTTGAACACACGATTACACGTGAGAGTGTGATGGCGATGCACCCAACTTCGCCTACAAATAAACTTTCAACGTTCCAATAATCCTACATCACTTTTTTATTTTGCAGCCCTCGAAATTTCTCTGCCAAACAATGAAACGCATATTTCTGCACGGATCGCTCTGAGAAAAACGACACGAAGAGTGCTAAAGGCAGTTGAAAAAGGCAAAGAACGTGGACAAAGTGAGGGTGCAACGACGCAGCAAGACCCGGCAAGACAAGGGCACATCAATATTGGCTTAGGAGGCAGCAACAGCCGCAATCAGCTGCAACGGATTCATACGCATCGGAACTGCCCTACACAAATTTGGCGCCGACGACGAGCTCCTATGTTCATCGTCCTCCAATTCCGAAGATGGTGATAATGGTATTGCGGGATCAGATGAACTTGCTTCTGAAAAAATAAAAAATTGTCTCCCTCATACCAAAAACGTAAAAGTACGATGTCCTCACCGCCTGGTTATATTCAACCTGTTTCTAACGTGAATCATTTCCACCTGTAATGCTGAAGTAGCAAACGGTGGGGTCTCACCACGGAAATTTCAGCGTTGCAGTCATCTTTCGCCAATTTGCTTTGGTTATAACGTTGGGAATATTTCACTGGTTTCGTGGTCATGCTATGCTTAAACGGTTCCTAAATGCTCACTTTCTAAATAAACTGTGAAGTGAGGACAAGAACGGTCTGTCTGTATAATTTTCTGACGAGAATCGAAACATGTCGCAAAATTATATAAACAGGAAGCAAGGACGAAATATACTCTGTGATTTTAATGATGGGAACGCTGTGCCCCCAGAACTGTTCCGCCGACAGCATTTTTTTATTTTTTATTTTTTGCGAAGCCTTTCCTCTAAAAACTTTTTTGAAAATGAAATCGTTGGTGTTTTTTTTTTTGACGTAACATGCAATGGAAGTGGGCACATGCAAATAGACCCTGAGTAAGTGGGGCTTAGAATCAGTTAAAATAAGTGGGAAGTGGCAATGAATTTCTAACATAAAAGATCGCGAATATTTGCTGAACTACGGCATATTTTTAAAAGGTTACCCCGAGTAGCCCATATCAATTTGAACTGTTTCATTGCGTCCACAAATAATTTAACTGTTTCAATAATGACGCAACAACTTCTTTCGCATTGCGCCCTCGAAAAATAACTCCAGTGTACTCAGATGTTTACGCCTTCGAAACCATCTTTTTCATCTGCACACATTATTGTTGACCGAACCTCTGAAGGTGTTAAGTACAAAAAGAGAAAGTGAAAAACGAAAACACACTTTTAATATTCTTCTTGGAATGCTGCAGAGACTGATGAGACAGACAGGTGTGCAGCGACTGTTGAAGGACTGAAGGTACCATAACGGGAGCACTGTGAGAAAGAATCATTTTCGGATGAGTAGGAGGGGGTTGGCTGGTATTATGTATGACCATAACCCCTTCACCTCCCTCTTCCATCATTTCCTTTCATAACTAGAACAAGAGCTGTATTAATTCCAAACATACAAAGTGGCTAACCTGCTGCGGTGTATGGTGTCCAATATTCTCGCCTGCACTATGTGACAGCGGGGTAGGCGATGGGCCAAACGAAAAGCTATCGACGTGCCGAAACGTCGACTGCTGCGGCGACATTCTTCCTGGCTCTTTACGTCTGTAATAGGTATATGCACATCGAACAAAGTATATAACGCGTAACCAAGCGAGCGCTTCAGAAGCTCACAGAGTTGAAAAAACCCGTTGCCGACGTAGTACAACAAAAGGGATGCTCAAGATCGTAATCTCAAAAACATTGCACACTTAAGCCCAAAGTGGCACTATGACTGCTAGTACTAAGAACATACATGGGGACAGATTCAGATGGCGATGTAACTTCAATTCACTAAGATCATTTCAAGTTCACTCGATAAAACCTGATATCGTGGAAGCACGTCATATAGATGCTGTATAACACCGAAAGCATATAACACGTATACTACAGATTTAATGAGCAGCGTTAATCAATATGTTGGTAATGCACCTTCAGCATTCATTCCACTATAGAAAAGATCTCCATAAAACTGTCATGGCCGCACAATGATCGCAAAAAAAAGAAAGAACCCTTCTCACCTTCTTGAGTAATAAGTATCAACTCCGAAGTATCCCATTTGTTCGCTTTCCGCTGAAGCGTCCGCAGTATTTCTCAGTAAATTATGATGGACAGTACCACACATTTATTATCATTTATGAGAGAGATGGCAACGACGTTCCCGTGAACCGCACATACCTGCTACCACTTTCAATTTTCGAGAATCACTGTTCGTGGATGAAAACTGACAACTCACATTCTCCTCTCCTATCACAGAAATTCGTGGCGACAGGTCAGACTTCGAATGTGCTGAAAACCCTTCCAGAAACGAGGAATTTGCGTATTTTACCGTTTTCTCAAGTTTCCTTGCAACAGTTCTCAAGATCCAGATCACAGTCAAAAAACTATCCACTCTAATAGCGTCATTAAACAGTGAAGTAATTCGCAAACCCTCAGTTTCGAGACTTCACGAATTGCAATGCACGAATTTTTGATCCGCCGTGACCCGTAAATCCAACTTGTCTGCCTTCACTAAGCCATAAGATATGATCCTTGGCGGTCCACAAAACTGGAATTACGGCAGTCATCATTAATGACCGGCGACAAACTTTCCCAGACTTTTTTGAAAGATCTTGACCTTTATGCACTACTTCCAAAACTTCCCAGTCCTTCTGTAGTTACAGTCAAATCCTTGAAAGAAGAAAAACTTGCACGATACTTCGCATTTCTCGATCAGATGGAGAAAGTAAAAAAAGAACTGTGGGAAGATTGCCAAGGCGCAAACAAAGTATATACCTCCCAGCGAAATGTGCACAAAGGTTAAAAATTAAAAAGGCTAGAAACCGTTCAACAAAACTAGCTGAGCCCGGCAACTGTTTGGTGCACAATGGATGACATTTGGCAACATTCCTTTGGGAATTAATCGAAGTCTTCAGATGTTTCGACTTCTGAATTTTGTATGAGGGACACGAAAGACAATCAGAGGAATGAGTGACAGGGTGGATTTTGAAAATATAAACCAATGACTGACAGTTAGTGCTTGTCAGATTGAGATAAGAAACGGTATGAAAATGGAACTCGACTTGAAATCGACTCCATTGAAGCAAATGAAAGCAAGAAGAGAGTCTTGTAAATAGACGCAGCTTAGAACACAACTAAACTCGTAGTTAAACAAAGATTCGTGCGCACACCACACACATCTTCCAACTGCTAACCAATGCTGCTCCTTTCTTGGATGCTTTCCTAATTAATCATATAACAAAGTTTGGACGGACGATAGAACGACGGGGAACATCACTGGTCAGGAAGGAAACGATGTCCCAGTCAGCAAATAGTGGTGATGCTGCGCTAATGTTCATGTGACGCCCTTACTCACCAAAAGACACATGGGTCACTAGGCGCCATAGCTATGAGCACATAGCAGCTGTCCTCACACTTCCTGCTCTCTGCGAAAGACCAGTAACTATCCGTGTTGGCCTGGACGAAAATACAACGTCTAGGGTATTCGGCGGGGTGGGATAGCAATGCCGCGGCAATAAATTTCACCCTGGCTTTACTCCGTTTAACTATGCGAACTTTTACACTGCCTGGAAGGTGAATATTTATACTGGTGGTTCTTGCCAACCAAACAGCACGCAGGGCCTAAGCGTACCAATCAGTGAGCTTTGCTCCCGTTTGACGGTTTTCCACTTGGAGCTGTTGAAATAAAACAACGCATCTTCGCAGTATGCACGCAAAAGCAGGCATAATTAAATGAGAGTGTGCAGAAATGCTTACATGATGAGTGTCTAAAGTGAGGTAAAAGAAGTAACCGTGTCAGATACTAAAGGTAGCATCCGAGCACTGAAAAACCAAAAGTCACGTATATAATAGTATACAGTGCGCAACAGTCATCGGTTTATATTGATAATGCGTCACAATGTTCAGTGATACAGCGCATCCGGTTACGAAATGGTAACGATGACGACGATATTGTTTTACAGTACTATTGGAAATACTGTATTGTACTGATAAACGGCTGTCCTATACTACGTGCGCATAACGTTGAGACATGCGAACATAGAAAGTGAAACTGGACTCGAAATTTAGCGCACTGTTGTTGGGCGATATACATCTACCTACCTCTCCTTTAAACAAGCAACGAAATCGACAAAACGATAAGCGCGACATGTGCTCCTTATACCATCGCCCACTCGCAGTGAAATGTAAAATCTCAAGCTGAAGCATACTGGTATTTCAACACTTTCAAGGATTTCGATAACCGAATACCGCAAATTCGGCAGTGGCCATAATGCACGGCCGCGGTAAGCAAATCAACAAACGCTGCACATTGCGTATCCTGTTAATAACTTACCACCTGACTGCACCGTACATACAGAGCATGCAGTTCAACAACACCGGTGCCAGTGCCTCGTATCGACGGCCAACAACAACAGCAGTACAAATGCATAGGCCTCCGTAGTTTCGCCTGCGAAACTGTATAGCAAATGTGAACGCCGCAATTGGCGGTCTGCATGCCATGAAAATAACACTGACATCTATTCTAAAAACTGAGGTAACATCTCGCGGCAACATCCTGTGGTGATATAGCCTATATTAGACTGCGACGTGGCTGCAGCGAATCGACATGGCATGTAACAACACGTCGCACGCAACGCCAAAGCGTAGGAAGAGACGTTGGTGGCATGCCGCCGCGTATAAAGCATTGACTACGCCCGAGCACGAGCGACTCGGCGCAGCCCGACCGCCTGCCGACTCGGCCGCCTCACGTCAGCGCACATCACGTGCTCGCGCTCCGTTTCGGGGCCGGTACGCAAACAGAACGCGGACGCGAGAAGGGGGATAGGCGTCAAACACAACGCAGACCTCCATTCTCCATGGACACGTCGACCTCGTCGAAGCATCCAGCGATATTAACATGGAAACCAGCAAGTCCAACATGTGTTGTGATAATGCTAGTAGGCACACATAAACAGCATTCCTTTGCAATAGCACGACTTTTTGGAAACCATCCAGTTTAGATAAATGAGGCACGTTACTTTGTTCAGACGAGCATCGAGGTGTGCTCAGTAGCATGTTGATGGAAGTGGCACGGACAAGTGCTTAACGAATAGTCCGCACTATCAACGTAAAACTTTTATCGAGAAAAAGGTTCGGTGAACGAACTAGCGGAGGCAGAAGTCGGGGGAAGAACTACGAAAACGTTATGTTATCGACGAAAAAGAGGAACGAGGGGTTCCAGCTGAGTTCCTCCACCCTCGTAAGAGACTAGTACTGTACAAACTAAATTGAGTGCTATCTCCGGGAGGAGGTGATCACAAACTGTGGTCACGAATGTTTGATACACTTTGCTAGTATTCGTTAAAGACAGCAGCATACATGTAAATACAACTGCTGGCAAATGCTGCGTCAGAAGTCATGAAGAAAGGCGTCATTATACTGATGAATATTGCTACCTGTGGCTATCTTATCTCATGTAGTGGAGAGAGAGTTTTTCGCTTGTTGAATTCGAGAGCACTCCGAAACGAAGATGAAACTGCTCAGAGGTGACGATCAAATGAGCACCTAATCCAGACTCCTTCATTTCATTAAAGCCTTTCTGAATTCAGTAAAACATTTCTTTCATCAAACCAACAAAACTTCCAGCAAAATAAACTTTTAAATATATAATACTCCAGTTAAGGTGCTAAAAACAGTTAAGGTAATAAATATAGTCAGTCTGTCGTAAATCAAACCTACCTGATGAAAGAACTGCTTTACTGAATGTTTAGAACTATGACCGTTGGAAAAGTACCAAGTCACAACCCAACTGGATAAAACCCGTGCTTCCATTGACCGCACGAAAATGTATCCTCCAATATCCTTGATGCTTCGGACGAGCGGGTTTTGAAAACGATGCTCGATTCTGCGTACGTGTCACGTACCTCTCAAAGAAACGCATCAAAGCACCTTCACGATGACCGGCTGTCAAAGCTGTGCCTATCGTTTCTATGCATTTCCTGTATCTCGCAGTGGGTGTTTTCTCTCAGTTTCTTACACAGTCTTCCAGTCTCTCACGCAATTTCTTACATAGCCTCTTTGTTGTTGTGCTGTCGAAGATCGATGTGCGGAAGGACCATAGATCGTTATCACAGAATGAGGAATTCGAAACGCTTAGTCAGTTATTAAGCGACGACGAGTGAAAACACTCGCAACACTCATGTGCCCTGAAATCGTCAAGACGCGGTTTTGTTCATGCCCTATAAATTAGGTGATCCGATTGTTTCAAATATGAATGCTTCTCTGTTAATTGACCAATTCAGACTGAAACTTAATCGTTGCAAAATGCTGCGGCTTTCTGTCGTCTTTGAATGCAGATAGATCCTTTCGGAATTAACAGATCAAAGCAAAGTGTGGTTTTTATCTAGATGACCTATCATTGTTTTCATTATGCCTACCAAATTTTTCCTGAGTTGAAGCGTTATCATCATAATAACTCCAACTTTAGCGTTTCAAAGTTGAAACCCCCACAAAAGCTCATTATAACCATCACAAGCAAATCACTGAAAACAACGATTGCACGCGTAATTACCATGAAAAATAAAAAGGCTGCTCTGTGCGATAGGAAAGAGAGGAATAATCTGCAGATGTTCAAGGTATGCAGGTTCAAGGTAAGAGAGGAATAACCCTTCTAGACATTGGCTATGGTATTCGGGAAATCCATGCCAAGAGCACACAAAAAGATAATGTTTGCAGTGCTGTTTGCAGCGATGTCATGTTCTATTTTCCCGGCTGTTTTTCTAAGCGATGAAAATATAAGCATCATGCCTTCATAGGGTTGATTAAATGGGGGAAGGGGAAAGACAGAAGGGGTGGTGAGATGGGGCAATGAGGTACTTTTCTAATTCTGAGTGTAGTGAAAATAAGCGGAATGCAGTTTTTATAAAATCTTAGAATTCTATGGGTCCACTTTGCTAGTTCAGATTGCTTAAATTCCTGTCTCACATGCACGAAACGACAAAGCCAAATATTTTATTCTCTGCAGCGTTCTCTTTCATTCTTTTTCATGCTCCTCCACTTAAATTCACGCGCAAAGTAAGACTCGGACCCAGCGACCCTTGCTGCCTTTACACGAGAAGTAGATATAACAGTCTCTATGGCAATCACACGAGCTTATGCATAAGTCAATAGTTGCCACAAGAATGTCGTGTAATATTGATATAACGATTCAATTACATGCATTATTCATCAGTTTTTGCTTACAGCCATTCCTTTCTCAAAAATTAAGAAAAAGCATTCAACAAAATTAGATCAAAAGTGGCACTCGAGATTGCTTTTAGGTGCTTTTTATAGTTCTTTTTTTCCAAAGGGCATTATGGTATCTTCATGTCTTGTATGTTACTTTTGTCTGTTGTGCTAGTATGTCTCTCGAGTGTCTCTTTTGTTCTTTATGTCTTCAAGTATGTGTCTTTGTCTTCAGACAGAAAGCCATAAACTTCAAAGCTAACGTTTTTATATCAAAATAACATTAAGTATGTGTGTCTGTCTGTCTCTTTGGTTGGTTCAACCCGCAGGGCACAATTCTTCGTCGGTGTAAAGCGACGATGGATCTAATCAACTACGATATCCTGCTTCGCGCAATATGAGTTGCTGGTGCTTTATGATGTCACTAAATTTGCATGCTCAGTTTATCCTGTTTAAGATCTGAAAAGTTTGAATGGTAGAAAACATTGGTTGAGCATTTCTGAGAATAAAGGACTACATTATGAGGCATTTTGTTATCGTATCTGTTCTTAAGTTGTAGTAAGATGAAATGCAAAACCTCTTATCGTTTCGGCAATCGGGTATGCATTTCGGAGTGCTTGTCCTTTCATCCAATTCCAACGACCTTCTGAGAGGTGTCCACAAAAGAGGAGCTTCAAGTCATTAGCATGCATAATTTCGGTGTACTGTAATTGAGTTTTAAAACTTTTAAAAATCGTTTAAAACCAGGTTAGTGAGCACAGGTTTTTAAGCCCCGTCGCGGGTTGTGGCATAAAAAGTCCAAGGAAACGCTTTCAGACAAATTTATACGTGTCTTTCTGCCTTCCGAAAATCATACACTTCTAAAATTCCTTGTCTATACGTTGAATTTTTAACTGTATGTCGTATAAACACTTCTTTCTTCAACAAGTAATTCGAACTTTTCAACTACTTTTCTTTGCACTAATTCAATTCTATGACAAAAGCGCGGAAAATAATCGCACATTAGAGACAATCGCACCAGATCATATCAGCTTAAGCGAGAGTGGCAAAAAAATGCATGGAAAAATAACCCTTTTCGCCAGTGTTAAGTCTCACAAGCTAGCCCAGCAAGAAGCAGACTTCCACCTTTCATTGAAACTTAAGTAATTATTCGTACAAAGGTTTGGCGGCTAGTAATCAAATATTTTGATCACACTTACTGTGTGTTGTCGAACAAATGCAATATGCATATGGAGTGATAGAACCATGAGTGCGCATAAAGCAAGAAAACAAAGTAACACTGAACACCGCAACAGAAGAAAGCCACTTTCCCGCTATGCTTGTGCCCCACAAAGGTCACAGAGAAACGAGTTGGAAATTTGCGTCGCATTCTAAATTTCTCTGCCTACAATAATAAGGGACAATGTGATGCGCAGTGTGTGAAATCGAAATTTATAAATATGAAACCGAAATTTACAACATTATCAATTCCGACTTCACACACTTCGCAACTCATTGTTCCTTGCAAAATTGTGAACAAATTGGAGCAGAACAACAGTTTGCACTTTCGACATGCCGTCCTTTCGGGAGAAAAATTGGTCACGTTTTCCTACAAACTCAGGTTAGCAAGAAACGACTAACAGTTACAACAGAAGAAATCTATCTGCACTTCCTCCTCTCGAAATATTAGCTTAAATATCTTAGACATGCACGAATTGATTCCTGTTAAGCCTGCTGCTAAGCCTGTTGCAAAAGCGAAAAGCTGCTAAAATTGAGCTCTATAAAAACTTCCTTTAAAGATACGTATCACTAAAAACCCGACGTTACGAAACCTAGATATCTGCAAGTAAAAATACTGCAAAAGCCAGTATCAATCAATCGACGAAAAACGTCGTTCTTCATCGAGTTCGCACGCGTACAAGCACAACTGAGATAGGAACATATTTATTTGCGATCAATCGAATATCATAAAAGCACATTGTCTGTCACGTTACGACGTAATGACCATTTAGAAGGATGCCCGATCTCATACCATTTACAGTGCTTTATATACGTGTCCCACAAGACAAATAGAATTTTGATCATAAACTGAAGTCACTTTTACCCTATTGTTAGATTTTGCTAGCTAAGAAGTGAAATTATTGATCGGTCCTGTTACCAAAATTCTACGAGAAAACCACTTTCGATGGATGTTTACTTTGAAAAGTGAAAATAAGCCGACCGATTTTCTTTTTTTCCCCTCTCTCTAAAATCACATAAAACATCAAATAAGCACAACAAAGAACGGAACAAAAATTCAGTTCAGGAGTAAAAAGATTTGTTGAACAAACAATGTGCAAGCGATCTGATGTGAAAGTTGCAAACATTTATAGTACAAGGAAGATAACGGAATATAGCAGTCTTCATTTGACTTGCTAATGTGTAACTCCATAATATTATTGCAGCATTCATCTTCCGCACAAAATGCCAACCTCTCTCCACTCTTCCCTCAAAATGTGATCTCCAGAATCACTTATGCTCAGCCACTGCTCTTCCTTCCCTCTCTGCCATGCTCTAGCTCTTTCGAAAACGCGCCAATAACTCGGGTGAATTGAACAACTTCAAATATGGAAAAACATGTCCAATCAGATTCCATGCATTTGCCAGTTTTTGAGATTAATGTGTGATAATTTAGGAGTGAGGCATGGAACTGTTCTGAAAAGTAAGTCTACTTCATGTTGACGAAAGCAAGTCCATCATCAATAAGTGGCCATTTCGCACATGTACAAACCAGGTTTATAACTGAATCAGATTGCATAAATACGGAAAATAAATCAATATAAAATATGTAAATTCTTTAGCGGACATCTTTAGAAAAATCGTATTCACTCAATATGACCGTAAACCAGAACGAAACCATTTGTGGAAGGAATTTAATTTGTAACCCAGAACATGCCAGAGGGACATTTGCTATTCAAAAAGGATGGATGCATAATGCAGGGACGAACAGATCAACATGATCCATAAACAAAAAGGTGAAGAAGCACACGAGCACAACAGCAGCAGCAAACGGAACAACGACACCCACTAGGAAGAGGAACAACTAAGTGCGCTGGTAAGCAGCGCTCTTACGCTAACCTCTTGTAGAGCGAAGTGCCTCGATAACAACCACGAAAAATTCGAGATCATCATTTCTGAATGTGCGAAGACACACATCTTTAGAGATCACAGCTAACACTTAATGCCGCTTAGCTCCCACCACCGCTTACATATACCCTTTCGGCAGTCGTCAATGTGAGACAGGTGCTTAAAGCAAAAATTTGATTTTACCCTCCCACCAAAGAAGGGCACTTCAGCCGTTTGAAGCATAACTTCATAATTAGTATACCACCTTCCGATTCTTCATCTAAACAGTTAGAAGTGCCATTATTCAAAATGATGCACGAGCGCAACATTAGGAGCAACAAAGTGGGAAAAAGTGCAAGCGGTAGCGGCTCATAACGCGTGATAATGACAGAATTAGCTGGTCCATGACAAACAAGGCAGACACTCTCTCAATATACCTTGCTGACGTAGGGAAAGGAGCATGAAACCAACGAGGACTTTTAAAGCAAGCCTAACGTTGAGAGACCCTACAGTAGAATTAAAACATAAACCGAGCCAACAGATACGATCGGCTTCCTTTCAGTTTATAATTTGCTCCTCTCACAACAATGGCCGTACTTTTCTCTGCCCCCCCCC
Organism: Baylisascaris schroederi; assembly: GCA_006503575.1. Classification (NCBI taxonomy): domain Eukaryota; kingdom Metazoa; phylum Nematoda; class Chromadorea; order Rhabditida; family Ascarididae; genus Baylisascaris; species Baylisascaris schroederi. The sequence goes on from QEWY01001293.1 coordinate 653,315, forward strand.
CCCTCCCTCTATTCCTTAAATGCAAAAATCACTTAATGCGTACATGATTCAACCCCTTCATACCTTTCGTTGAAACATTCATCTCGCATTTAAATATTCCCGTTAAAACGCACGAGCTCTTCCCGTCACGTATTAAAATAGGAAAACAAGGCGATCAGCAGATGAAAAGAGGATTGCATATCCAACTACAATCAATTTTACAGTCATGACGCATAATGATGAATTGGTGAACTACCTCAGTCATTCGTTGCATTGATGATCAATGCACCATTTACAGTTGGGTGATCTAAAGCTACTAAAATGAATAATGTCAATTTAACATAAAAATAATCGACTCTATGCTATGAGTTTTGTCACAATACCAACCAAGTAAGAAATTCTTCACCACTTTAGAGGCGAAATTTTGTTGCCTATCGTTCTAATGTTCTAAGAAAAATCGCAACTCATATCCACTGAGGAGAAGGAAGTGAGGTTTTGTAATCACTACTCAGAGTACAATTGCCAAAATAATATAATGTAACGAAAAAGCTCACCTTCCACGCACACCATGTCTTTCAATATTGCTACGGCGCTATATAAAAGAGTCACCAAATTTGAATAAGCACATTTACGAAGCAACCGGCTTTGAAAGCGAGCAACCACACCACAATACGCCATCAGTGACACTTTGAGCCTAGTGAAGAAAAAAAAAACTTATTTCCAAACATAACGATATGAATCAACTTTGAAATGTCAAATCTTCGAATAAATCACTAAAATGCTCAAACAGATAATTCTCCATAATTCGGCACAATTCGACCAAAACTTGTATTTTTTTCAACACGGACTCTGAATGCTTTAAAAACCTAATCGATTTCTCCTACAATGGCTCAAGAACACTTCTATATCTTTCGTAATCCATCAAACATCATTGCCCTCAAAAAACTTTTTTCTTTAAGATCACCTATAAAAAAACATCTTCATTGTATAAAAGCGTTTCTTCTTTAACCGCATAAGGTGCTTCATGAAAGAGCTGCGAAACTATTGCATCCGTTAAAAAAAAACTCACCATTGCAATAGAATTTTTAGTGAAACAAAAAAAATGTAACAAATGCAACAAGTAAACGGGAAGAGATGTGATAATGAAAGCGCTCGGAGAGAAAAATCGGAAAATTCTCATAGAAAATTATGGCAGTTTTCCAAATTCATTGTTACGATCGCTGTATCATGATGTAAGACAAGTGCGTTTACGGTATCAACTGTCGGGTGGGTTGCCTTGTTATGACGAAAAACGATATGCGAATTGAAGAAATACGTCGACCATCGTCAAACTGCTACAGCGCCCAAGATCGGATGCCGGCCTTCATCTACGACTACAATCAATAAAAATGGGATGAAGAATTAAGGTGGGCATAAAAACGAAATGAATGATCAGGAGGCGTGCGGAAGAGCGACGAAATGATATAGGCGGTCCAGGATCGTTTGGCAATTGTTTTTTAGCTACACGTACAAGCATCGTAGCCATACCTGCAAAAATCACTGCATCGAAGGACGAACTGGAGTCCTAGAGGAGCTTCTCAGGCCCTTATTTTGGTAAATTAGAGTCCTGTGGCATTAGAGAGTGGATTTCAATTTCCAAATAGTTGAAATTTCGTAAACGCAAAAACTCAGCACCACTTCCAGCATCAATCTAAGCCCTAGGCAAATTCGGCTAAGAATGCTTCTCCCTCACCCTCTCCCCTCAATACTTTTCGATGAAGCCAACAATGTTTCTAATAAGAATGGCTACGTTTTGCTGTGTTTGCCGAAGAAGCTTCAAAAAATTGCTTAATTGCCTCGCTGAAATGGCCCCAATGTGATAGACGTTGTGTTAATCATTTGAGAACGAGATATTCGTGGTTAAATAGTGTGGGCGGTCTGACAGTTTTTCTTTTCCATGACCGGATCTAGATGATATTGTAACGCTTTCAGGTGTAAATGTAGGAAATCACTGTTATGTGGTGCCATATAACAGCCTTATAAGGGTCAACTTTTTTCCTCACTTTACTGCACAATTTTATTTGGTGGTATGAATTTGCACCCTCACGTGATCAAATGGTTTCTTTTGCAGAAGCTACGCTGCATCGGTCATCACTGAAGATAATTATATTCTAATGAAGGAACAAACCCTAGCTCAGTACGTTCAGATCAGTCCTACATACTGCAATTTTATGCGATTGGTGTGTTGGAAATGTCCGAAGCATTGGAAAAATTGGAATTATTTGCTTGTCCAAATTTGTTCAACTGGCTCAAGCGCATATCTTCATCACCTATCCAAGCGCACATCCTTATCCCACATCCTGGTGGAGGATGCAAAGAACAAGCAAGGATAAGAAAAGGCAGTCCTTGTGCCGTTCTTTCAATTCTTTAGAACGAGGAGATGAGCTACACGCAGTATGCATACCGAAGTTCGAACAGCTCGAAATCTATCTGAGGTTCAAAATATTCATTTAGCGTCACAAATCTTTAGCAGCTGCGCATTTACACCATTTAAGACCGCAATTTCTTCTGCAGACTGTCCACCCAAATTCTCCACTAAGATAACATATGAAAAGTAAACAGCTTACGTATAGAAAAATATGACAAACCTCATATGCGAATTGAATATCCTATATGTATGCCACTGTCACACATAGTCAGCCGGTTGCCAAACTATGCTCTTCTCCACTTCACACGGCGTTAGGTCCTACAAGAGCAAAAATATCTATATCTTTTTTCGTAAATGGCCATAATGATGTCGCCAATTTCTCCACACTCAAAGAAAACCTAAGAAAAAACGACCATCAATTTGAAAAGATACCTTTGCAAAGTGGCGAAGTAAGGTGAATAGAATAATAAGGAGATGAGAGTGGGGTAAGCAGCGCCACTCTCATTACTCTGGTATGGAAAAAGTGAGGAGGATGAAAATCGCAAAAACTGATGATCGGTATAAGGACGACAGAAATTACAGAATACTAGACTTTCTTGTATAACTGGTTACACTGCAAAGTGATGTAAGTAAACGACGCATGTGAAACTCAGTGCAAAAAATCCACCTTTTCACTGGGAACAGCAGATGCGTATATAGGCGGTATACGAGTGGCACTACCGTTCGCTCCTCTAGTAGTCACCGATTCGGCACAGTACCGCAGCTTCGACACGCCCGTACCGACAGATGACGAATCCAGGCAATTCTCCTTTAAAACGATCATCTCTTTAAAAATATTCTATATTGAAGCGGAAAAAGATACATAAATCGCAGAGTGGAGAGCTGTCATTCGTCATAACGCACTCTTTCATATATAAAGATAATAATGCATATTGCAAACTCACACGCTTGAAAGAATTGAAAGTCTAAGAAAATTAAGTATGAATAAAGAGCTGAGAACTTGGCAAGAAAATAAATTATGAACCTTCCTGAGGAAGTCGGGTAGCTCATAAACTCTGCCACGACCATCGGCTGGTGTTTGGACACCCGAGCCGCTTGCAACTGCAGGCTCTGGTGAAGCATTTGCCTCAGGCCGCTTATCCGCAATCTTCGCGTACTGCTCATCGGAAACGTTATTCTCACCGCAATAAGGTATATCACTTGCCGCGGCAGCGCTTGAAGCCCTTTGGAATGTGCCCACCGATTTCCGCCTGCAAATTACCAATCACTTAGTTCCCTCTTAATTTTATGTACCTATGTTATACGCGGCAGTGGTTTGCCTCTCATTCAACAGTTAATTCGTCGTTCGCCCTAAAATTAAATAGTGGAAAATTGAAAAAAATGAAAAATCATCAACAGTAGTCGAGTCGGAATACGGCTGCAAAAGCCTACATGTGAAAGGAAATCCGGAAAATGTTTACCGTATTTTGTCGGCATAGCTGGAGGTCATAGAAGAGGAATGCTGATTATGTCCCGAATGATGATGGGCGTGATGTGTCGAAGAAGAGGGCGCCGTCACGTCCTGCTCACGACTCGTCACCGCCTGACTTGCTTTGCGAACAAATTTTAACAGACCGGAAGTATGCTCTGTCTGAAAAGCATTGCATTAGTCACCATAAAAGCATCCGACATAACAAGCGGACCGTTAACTTTTGGAGCGCCGGAAGAGGTGAAGGGAGTAAAAGTGAGTGGAAGCAGGTTTCAAAGTATCAAAAACTGTCGCTTATTCCAGAACAGATCTCGACACTCGAAAACTGAAAATTTCTCAGCGTCTGCGTAAGGAGCGAACAAAAAAAACTTTAGGTCGCTTCCAGAAAATTTCATCAAAACGCCAATAACGTAGAAAGTTTTCGTGAGTTTCACGCCCCGTATTAAAACGTTTGTTTCAGCGCACACAATCGTGAAGATGGCAAGCACCCTCATTTTCTTCACCAGAAGAAAATGCGAGTGAGTCGCTACTTCCGCGCTCCCTTCAACTTTCGATTGTAAGTTTCTCTGAGTTGATGCAAGTTCTAAATCTCGTTTCAGGCTGTCTATCACGCTCCTAGCCGTAATTCTAAATGACTAGAGCGCCGCATAGTTGTCATTTGTTACTGTTGGTGACTTCAATGTTGCGATACTCGAAAAATAAATTTCCACATCCGTCAAATTGCACCGATAACTTACTTTCCTTTCGGAGAACAGTTTTTCTAATCTTGTATTTCTATCTGAAGTCAAACCGCGGACGTTAACGTAATCGATTTCCCTCCAAACAACGAGCCAGATCTAATTGATGATTTCTATTTTCAGCTGGCTAGGGACTACAATTCGATTCATTTCTTTCAACAACGTCAACCAAAATCGGTTTACGTATCAATTTATGGTTATGCAAACGGAAATTGGCAATGTGCTAATGTGATGGTGCCCTCTTGCGATTGCGACAAATGATTTCTGCATTGCGTGGATAATGAATCCACATTTGATCTCCTCCTGATGCATCAAGTTATTGCATGTTGTGTTCATACTAAAAATTCTTGTCTTGTAAATAAGTCTGCACCTTCTTATCTCTCCGGTTAAAGGAAAATTTTAGTCAAAGGTGCAACGATTTACCCCAGGGGGCAGGCAAGTCTTTGAAAAATGATGCAATGAATACCTAAGGTTTGTGATAAATGCACAAAGAACTACGAGAAAGATGTAGTACGTTCCAACAGTGCAAATCTTTTTACAAACATTAATGCACATCGTTTTGCACTCCCTCATGAAACTGACCCCAGGTGGACGACTCGAATTAATTAGACATATTTCACCTTGGCATTCGAATATGAGCGAGCAGCGTTGACCTTGCCAGTACGTGGATCGAAATCGGGTGGTAATTCGAAGAAAGCCACATCGCCGTGCTGGAAGAATGGTACATTCGCATCTGGAGAGAGAAGGTGCGCCGAGACGGGAGCATCTTTCACCACCTCACGCTTCGGAGAATGCTGTCGCTCTGTAATTTTGTTACTTACCCAGTATTTATCACAATTCTATTTCAACGCACTGAACCTTTCGCAAACTCAGTGAAGCTTACCTGATATACGTTCCTGCTTGCGGTATTCTATGCTGCTTACTCAATTTCCCGGTAATCTGGCTTCTGCCATATTGAAGGCACCTCACCCAATTAAATTCTATCGACATCACTTCGAGAGTGTTGCGATACTGTAACCGAGATAATGCCGTGACATTATCAATAAACATAACCACTGGATCGGTCAAGCAGACGAAAGTTAGGCTTTCTCTTCGATCATATTCCGTGGCATATCAAAGGCCACTGTCTACCGAAACTCGAAACTGCTTGGTCTGGAAACGGTCTTATGCTGCATGAAAGTCATTTGATTCTGCCATTTGCCGTGCTGCAAAAAGTGTTGCGGGGAGGCCTACATAGGGCGAATTTCTGTGAATGCAAACGTATAATTGCCAGTTGCTGGCAAAATAATGCATGCAGATTTCTCAATCCCCAAGGAAACAATATGCTAACACCAGAAGTTGCAAAAAAAAACCGAAAATATCTGACAGACATTACGAATTAAGATAATACAAATATCAAAATAAAAGAAGGAAAAGCACATGAAAGAGTAAATAGCAGAAATAACCTTGAAATTGTTGTTGCGTCATGACGGTAATACATCTGGAGCCAACTGTTCCAACACTAATATGAGAGGCAATAACCTCGAGAGTACCTGACAGCACCACTACACATGCGTCATAGTCGACCGAGAATTTAGCCAAAACACTTCGAAGCACTACTCCCGAAGAAAGACCATGTCGCGCGCGCAATAACATTATTCTGCAATGCACTCTTGCCGTTAACAATTAGAATAATACTCCCACTGAATTCTCTTCAAAGCAGTCACACCCCGTAAGAATGACCGAGAGGTTTCACCAAAAGAACAAACATAAGGAAACACCTTTTCCTGTTCTATTGAGTCTAGAAACACGATGGTAAAGACTGTAGAACATTGTAAAGTTGGTCAAACATTTTTCACCATTTCCGCATAAGCGTTGTTTTTTCATATCGGTCAACTAATATAATGAATGGCTGTTAGTGTAGTAAAACCGCTTATACCGGATTGTCACAGATTTTTTTTAGAAAAAGGTATTCCACAGATCTTAAAAACGATCGACTTCCCGGGAACTGTAGACTAATGCATGTCGATGAGAAAACTTCATCAACGAGTGGATGTGGCCTAATCAATAAAAAAGGTAACACAGACGAAAAGGAAAGAAGGCGATAATGAAACCTGGAATTAGAAGAAGAACCCGTTTTTGTAGAAGCATTCGGAGTAAGAATTTCGACTGCGAAATGCAACACCGGCATTAAACAAACGCAACGATTGTTTAGTGCATCCATGGCTTGTCGTGCTGGATCGATTGTTGACAATGACTGTAAAATGAGATCTTTGTTCAATCGAAACGTCCTGACTTATTTCTCAACATAACAGCATATCGCCCACCAGCTAATGTTGCATCGCATTTGAGCGCTTAACACTTAGAAGATACTCTTTCGACTATACTGCACATGCAACAACATATATTCGAAAAAGAAGCTTTTAAATGTATTCAATAACAGCAAAAGATATGGTTCACAACGTAAGATAGGGCATGGAGAGGAGGAGAATACGTGACCTGACTTTTAATCTAGCAAAGGGTTATGAGAATAGTGTAATCTTCTTTATTACCGAACTGAACAAAAAAAGCAACGTTTATTGAGCGAAATTCGAAAAAAATGCAATGAAAATTACTGCCATCCACAGATTCAATGATCATATAAAAGTGACAAGAAATCTGTCGTCAACGCCTTACGCTTAGCAAATACAAAAAAAAACTATGAAAACATCATTTTAAAAAGATGGAAGATGCGCACCTGTGCATCAACGGCTTCCGTAGCTCGAGGATCCATCCCACGCTTGGCTGCCATCACCGACGTCCACTTGCCAACCGATTCAGTCTAAGCAAACGACATTAACTGATAACGCTTAAATGAGCCAATAAAATCTAGCATTATATGAAGCATTTCGACACTTCAAGTCAACATCGTTCAAAAGACTTGTTCAGGTCGCCCCTCCACCTCTTGTCACATCCTTCTATCCACCTCTTTACACTAGATCCAACTCTCAGACTATTCGCTAGGCATACATGATTAAGTTCGCAGCCGATGGACTCGGTGCTTAAACAATTCAAACAAAATTTTTTGACTGTGCAGACTCCACATTGCACAGGATACATTGCAACATTTATAAATAATGATTTACTAAAATTAAATAGAAATTTCATTACGAATAATCAAATCCTTAAAAACTATGCTAGAGAAAAGAGAAACAAACTTGATTTATTAAGAAGCTGCTAAACATTTTGCTAAACTGCTAAACATTTTGAAAGCGGTGTCGTTCAAGCAACAAAAAAGAGTAAACAGAATAAACGAAAAGGTAATTTGACCAACCGGATCACTGAGCGGTATCTGTTCTGAGCTGGCGATTTCGTTATGCATTAATGTGCAAAACCTGGTGCACACCTCGCTAGCCAATTGCCTTGAACGATTCGGCGATACGCTCGTTGATGATGAGCCCCTTGCACTCGTACCTCGTTGCCCGTATGATAGCTGAAAATTTAGATGCTTCCATAATGAACACCAATACTGCAAAAACAATGCGTTCCTACTTCAAGTTTTGTCTCCAATCTCTCCAGCACATCCGCGTTCCACCTCCTAAAACTCTTTCTGCGTAGGCCCTCGCTAGTCTGGTGCGGTGCTCCCAGTTGTCGACGGCACCTATCTCCCCTCCTGCTCTTCCACCGAACAAAAACCTCCCAGCGCCACACTAATTTTCGCTCTCAAAATCGTTCTAGTGAAAGTGTTTCAGATTAACGCCTGTGATTTCAAACACGCAAATAATAGTTAAGAAGGAAAGGTAAAGGGTTATGGAACCCGCTTTAAATGCTTGGAGTTAAAGTTTTCTCTGTTATATGCTGAACGAAAAAGCAATAATATGCTGAATGAAAGCCTAGCGATACAAACATCGAGCAAATATTCACAAGAAAGCAATTTTAGATAATTACACTTCAACTACCTAGAAAAGATCTGCTTTTCCCTTAGTGCTTTTTATCGGTATGGATAAGACTTAACGGCAGCAAAAAGTGAAGGGAAAGACCAATCTTATTTAAACTAATGCAGGAAGATATCAAAGTAGAGTACAAACAGCAACAACTTACTGCCAAACAGGCAATTATGTAGTAGGTGTATAAGTACTATATATGGCTAACAGACACTGTTAAGCATCCGAACAAAACAAACGCTCTTCAATGAAGTCAATAGAATTGATATTGAAAAATAATATTAGCAACCCGCGCCCTCTCCCCAGCAACAGTTCTTCACCCATTAGAATATTATTTGTTATTCTTCGTTTAGGTGAGGAAAAGGGCGAAAAGGAGGGAGAAGGTGTATTTCACGGTGAAATAAAACATCTGCCTAAAATAGATATGAAACAACTCACTGATAATTTCGATGACGGAAAGGAGGCATAACACGAAACGTTGATAAGAATTCACAGCAACTGCTAAGTCATCCTAGTTCTAATATTACTTTCATTATGTAATTACTGGCACAATTAAAAAACATTAAACTAATAACTGTAATTGGATTGAGTAAAAAGTAAAACATTTAAGCAATAGTACTAGAGAAGTTCGTCTGTGGTGGCAGCACATTATGCACCTCTTGCGTATATAAACTCTCGGATATATTAAACATCAATTTCTTTTCAGATGTCCATATAATAAAGCAATGAAAAAAAGACTCACTCCGAGGGTTCTTTTAACGCATCTTCTAACAACTAATTAACGCATAACTCCTTCTGAAAGGATTCGCTTGTTGAGTGCGTGTGCAAATTTTCTAATATGATTTAATTTGATAAAGAACAAGATATGCCCATCTGCTGCCTGAGGAATTGTTATGCACCTCATAGCTGAGACAATCCCGTGGATCAGCTAGGAATTTTTTTGAAAATGATTTGAAATTTGAAAAAAGCTCCCAAGTACCAAAAGAATTCTTTTAAGATAAGAAACAAAGATAAGAAGAGTTTTAAATTGAAAAAAAAAACACCTATAAAAATGAAAATTAACTCAGTCCATTCCATTCTAAATAGCTTCCAACGAATGACCTTATTCTAAACCATAAATAACCGAATATAAATTTGAGCAATGTTGCAGATTTCATGCATACAAGACAAAAAAAGGAAATGCGTCATTTTCAAAAAAATCTCCATTCCACCTTCTAAGAGTACTTTGTAAAAAAAATAATGCCGGTATTTTGAAGACTTTTCAGCACGTGGATCCATGAATGGTAAAAGTGGTTTGCAGGTTTCAATGAGAAAATCGGGGAGCGATTCAGTCGCAGGAAAATTGGCCAGAAGGAAGTCGAGTTTCAAGCTAAAAGCAAGTGCTTTGCAAGGCCAATACACAGTTTCTGTTAGTTAGGCAAGTGGCCATTACGAGCGACTTGGTTGACTAGACACACGAGAAAGTGCTCGATCTAGGGGCGGTCTGGTCAGAAGCGAGGAAGGGACGGAAAATTCGGGCAGAAAAAAAAATCGGAAGAGGGGATTCTCTCAACAAACTAGAAAACGGTGGGTTCATGAGAACTCTTTACCTTGAGCTAAAAATACCTTTCGAGGTAGAATTTCATTAATGAAAATGTTGCGAATTTTGTCGCACTCGCAACATTCGCCTGACCTGTATTCTTTTTTTTTTTCGTAATGGATGACTCCTCTGCTTCTTGTGTGGAATTTTTCAGCAAACGCTTATGATGGGTTATTGATCCAAAACTGAGATAAAGTGCATTGTGAGGCATCTATTTAGACGAATGAACGTATTTTGACAAACATTACATGAAATTATTACTGGACCGCATATAACAAACAAAATAAGTTGAGGAAAAAACGCTTTCTTGAAACCGTTTTTTTATTAGCTTCTTAACCTTTCTTATTTCATGCGAGTACACATTTTCTTGCATATCACTTACTTTCGCCACCCACATTATCTCATGGGTTCTATAAAAGTGGATGCCCGAAAATAAATAACACTTATAATATTTTATGTACTAGCCGTGCGAAAAGTGACAGCAACGACACGCACCACAGACAAAACTGAGCAACGTTTACTATTACGATAAAAAAAAACCCTACTGAAGAAAAGAACGACCTCAGCAGGCATCGAGAACTGCTTTCCAAAGCTCGTGAATTTGTGCCTTCGCTTTGATCCACTCCAGGTCATCCTTGTCGATATCGACGCATCCGTTGCACTAAATACATCACCTAGCTGTTCGTCTCCTACTGAATCAAAAGAGCCACACGGTTGCGGTGAACATGGCGATTCGGAGAAGGTCACTCGCGCAGTTTGTCCACCAAGGCTCAAAGGTGATGAGACGATTGCCGTTGGTGTGCCACCGCTAGCGAGTCGTTCCACCGGTGACTGCCTGTCCGTTTCGACTCCACCACATGAGCGTGTTTCGGCAGTCTGCGGCGAGCCACCACTGCCATAGCTGTGTGTGCTCGACATCGTACGTGATTCCTTCTTGCGACGTGAAAATCGTGGCTTAAGCCCATGCCACAATAATGATTTGCGTTTTTTGTCGCTTGACTGTTGCTGAAACGTGGACCACACATGTCATGCTGCTATTTTCTTGAATGAAATTCTCACCTGTCAAATCTGCTTTTTATAGTGAACATCCCGACTAAATGAACATTCCGAATAATAAGTATAAAATTATTAAACGGTATTGTGTTCCACTTGAATTCTCGCCGTCAGAACGTGCATAGACACAATTAGAGCACGAAACATGCGTAGCGCGACGTGCAAACACACCAATTCGCGTGTATCATGCTTCAACATTGCATGGCCTTTTGTGGTATCATTCACACTTCAACGGGCCAATATTATGTGCTACGCTTTAAATGTGAGTATTTTGAAAAACGATTAATATAAGCGATATATAAAATAAACAAAACGAGCGTAATTTTAGGGGTTTTTTTTACTACGAGTTTTAGATAACTGAGAAAAATGGCTGCCTAACGAAGAATCTTCTTCAAAAGAATTGACTTATCGCATTTCACATACTGTCTTTGACAATCTTTTAAATGAATTGTTACTACAGATGTGCACGATTGCCTGTTACGACAAGATAACGATAATGATTATAATAGGAATAGTAAAGATAATAATAACGGTAATAGTAACAATAATAACTAATAGTAATAATAATGATAATAATAATAACAAGTAAAAATAATAGTAATAACAGGTGTCTGCGCACGCCCGACGACGTGAACGCAAGGTCTTTAGCACGGTGTAATATTTGAAGAAAAACTTTGAAAAAAAATTAAATAAAACATCAACGTGCACAAATTTTAACGAATTAGATACACAACTAGGTGCTCATTCAGATGCTTCAATTATCCAGAACTGTTATTTTCAATGTTTTCTTCCATTCAATCTTCCGACATTATTCGGTGCTTGTATATTTTATGAACGAATCCAACTGATACTCTTACAGTATAGACCAAATTTGCTTGATTGTCTCATCGCATAAATAAAAGACAATTTATAAGACTTGCAAACGACACAGCAGACTACATGAATGTCAACAGTCGGTTGAAAAACGGAAAGAGGTTATTTCGTTAATATGCGGGAAATTACTAGTGGTAGTAATAACTATATGATAATATGCGGGAAATTACTAGCAGTAGGAGTAGGAGATGTAGTAATAACTATATGTATATAGTAATAATTACCGCATATTCAGTTATAAACGAAAGATGTGTTTATCAACGAAAACTTTTTAAACGCATTCAGAAGGTAATTTTCAGAAAAACCATATTACAGTACTGAAAAGAACGGAATGAATTCAAACGTGTTTTAGAAAAGCGAATTAATCAAATGTGTGTACTTCTCCACGGAAGTCCGTCTTTTAACGTGGATCATGAGATTCTAAAATTATGCTCAAATTTCTCACGCCCATCCCCCTTCCCCCACTTCTCCGCCCTCTTCGAGAAACAATGCAGACACCCTCTCGTTAGAATTATGGGAATTTATTCTGACATAAGCATTATACTATGAGTATGTCCTAAACTCTTAATGCACTTGCAACTCAGTAAAGAATGCTCATAAAAACGTTGATTTCGTAGCTTATTATGAGATATCGGTGTCTATGAAGACACTGAAGCATGTGAATAGACGCCGGAGTGTATAAAGGGTCTGATAATAGAGCTCACATCATAGATGGAAAAATATTTTTCGTCACAAAAAATATTTAAACAGTCCCCCTCACTGAAAAATATGTGCGGAAAAAAAGCAGTGGCCGATTATTCATGAAAAATAGATAGAGAAAAGGATGATAAAAATAAACACATTTCGAAAAAATTGTGTTGTTCCATCATGGAAATTCATTTTTTAACAGAACGAAACTGAAATAAAATCACTAAAGATAATCTCGAAATGATATATATAACGAAAAAAGTACTTCCTTCTCTCCTCAACAACCTACAGTTCAAAAAATTTATGCGCCACAGTGTGTGTGTGTGTGTTAAAAGCCTAAGAAAAATGGCGTCGCTGAGCTGCTACATCATAGCGCCTTCGGCTACAATGAATCTCCTTTCGAAGCAATATATCTGCTCATGAATGTAAATGCTTTAGTTTTCCCTTCAGGTTAAACCCCTAAATTATCCAAGATCGTTGCACGTTCCCTGAAGCCGCATGTGCTCAGCCGCAATTTTCAAGCTCAAAATCGTGAAAACTGCACTCTTTCGTTTTCGTGCATTTCGTCCTCGCTAGAGTTTTAGCTCAGATTCTTTATTCTTAAAAATATGGCGGCTTTCATATTTTTACCTCGTAGTTTAAACATATGCGTTTGCTGATGCTCTACCGTAAGTCCGATTTTAGAATGCTTTCTAGAACCGGGCTTCGGTCTTCGATAAACCTCTTCAGTCAGATGTGTTCCTATCAACAAAATATTTTTAGCTTTGGAAACTACTGAAACAACCGAATATTTTAAACGCCAAATTAAACTGAGAAGAACCATAACAAAGATTACGCTGGTAAAAAACTCTCGAATCGAGAACCCTAGTAAAGAAAAATGTGTAGATATTTGGTAGTACGGTCGTACATAACCTCCGAAATGAGAATAAAAATAATCCATAGAGATCGCGTTCTTGGTTTTCATAACATCCCTTAGGAATTATGCCACTATCCAACTCCTATCGTCCAACTCCTAAGTTACAACATGTAAGAACAACAACAATAAAAGTCATAAGACGTCTCTCGATGCACACATGAACGTCGACTATTTCGAAAACATTAGCCAATAGGCATAAGAATCGCTTTTTCATGGAACAGACTGCGAAAGTGAAAAGAATTGTTAAAATATGTTTATCTGACATTATTTACCTACGACGCAAATCAGCACCTCGCAGACGTTGGTCCACACTACGAATCTGAAGTGCCGATGGAACTCATGTTGGAATAAGACATGTGACAATCAGACGTCCTAAAATACCACCGGCAACCTACATACAAATGGAATAAACTTCCGGCGATAAGGCTGGCAGACGCTATTTGCATTAACGTGATTTAAAGAGCTTCTTTTCATGTCTGTGACAGCTTTAGAAATACCGGATTTTTAGCCGAGTCCTTTCAAAAAAAGGACTTATTCGTGCTTGTCATGCAGCAAACGGTTTCGAGCTTTTACGTTTATTTTGTTAATTTTTCGTTGTTTCTGACACCACTTCGCTCCCTGTAATATACTGAAGCTAGGACGACAAAGGAGAATTAAAAGAAGCAAGAACCTGTGAGGGCTGAGTGGGCTGTGTTGAAGGACCCGGATGCTCCTCACCAGGTACATCGTCGAAATTTGGTGCTACACCACCCGCACGCAGATACCGTGGCCAGCAGTCGTATTTGAGCAGATGAAAAATCTGAACCCAACAACTGTTCTTTCACAGTGTCAATCAATATTGTAATAATATAGAGATCGGATTTGCTTCAATTTATACCTAAAATATTTCACTGAATGGGAATAGAAAAAGAAATCATTTGCGAGTAAAGGAACAGCATAATATGAAAGAGGATAGAACATACAAAGTTGAAAGGTGACACTCCATGAAACGTAAAATGCAAAGGACTACCCAATTTTAAAGGCGAATCACCGCTAGCCACCTTCCAATAATTTCATCTTCAGTGTAACAGGGTCACACTGAAGAAGCACTTCGGCATCGGCGGGAATAAAGTAAACTGGCAACCACTGCTCTACACTATACCTCTTTTCTTCAAAAGAAAAAGAAAAAGAAAGAGAAAAAAACAAAAACAAAAACAAACAAACAAAAACATTTCCTTCATATGCATCCTTTACGTGAAAATTTTTTACAGTACTACGGTATATGCACAATGAGAAATTGATTCACCTGGACGAATCGATTCAGCCATCTGTTGAATGGATATTGCGACGAAATATTTCCATACTTACAGCAAAGTGATCACCTTGGTACAAAATACAAGCATTCTAACTGACTTCAAAAAACGACCTACGATCCTATAACTGATCCCTTTGCCCACATTACTCTTTGTAACGTTTTCAGATAAAATACCCATAGTATATAATAAGCAAGTGAGCAGAACTAAATCGGTAAAAGTAAGCGGAAACAGCAGCTCACTTGATACTGTGCCACATCGTAGAGCTGAGCTGAGAAGCGCTGTGCCATAACAGCATCCCTAATGCACCTGCTCGTACTGTTATCGATGTTAACTGGCTCAATGCTGTTCGCAGTAAAATGCCTCTCATAGATCTGACGAGCTACCTTCGAGCGTCGTTCCATCTATAGTTCCTTTTCTTTTTATTTAAGAAACAAGAAATAGTAAAACGGAGACAAGAAAAAAGCGCAGTAATTAAAGAAAGAAACGAGGAAAATCGAAATGAACGTTGCAACAGTTTTACTGCTATCTTCTTGCTTCCTTTATATAAATACAGAAACATAATAATCAGTGAAACAAATAACTTACTATTAAAGGCAAGCGGCTACATAGAGATAATATTAAAGAAATGGAAGAAAAATTTTTATGTGAGGAACTGTAAATAAAGAACGCACCTCGTTATCCGGAATAGCGCGATACTCCTCAACGGCAACATAAAAATTGATATTTTCGGCACAAAACTGTTGCTCAAGAAATTGCTGAAATTCATTTTACATATTATTACTTAGATTGTGATCATTAGTGTTTTCGTAGATGATTATCCTTCCACTTCAAAGATAAATTCCTATTTGTCCACAAAATTTCGACGAAATAACTGACTTTTTTCTGCTAAAACCAGCTTATTTTTAAAGTATCGCTCGGAATTTGACGATAATTACTGCTGATGATCAGATGGAAAAATTGAAAGAATTTCCTCGGTAGCAGGAGAATCTCTGTTGAAAAACAATTTTAAGTGTTATATCAGATAAAATAACAATGGACAATTTTCAACACATAGTCGGCAAACGAAAAACATTATGCCCTATATAAAAACAATTTCGGCATTGAAGAGTTCAAAGCCTAGCAAGAACCCGACACTAGCCGCGTATCTATCCATTAATGCATATAAACGTGACCATGTAGGAAATGGAGAGGAAGAAACAATGAAGAAAATCTTTCGTAAACGAAAAGTAAAGTGACCACTACAACTTGACGAGAGGTGAAAAGCTAACCTGAAAAGGTCGCCTATAGACAGGATTATGAAGTATCCTTTCGACATCGCTTGAAGCGCGGTCCGAGCACAGACCACTGGCCTGTATGTGCTCACCATTCGCCATGGGCTCACATTCAGGCTCGGCTACCCGCTCTTGCACCGTCACTGCTTAACAATATTCGTTATAACAATACGCCAATATCCACCAGCGTTGCAATATCGGCAAGCAATCATTTAAATTAAGCGATACATTAGAGGAAGAGAAACTAGCGCATCTATAAATGAGATTCTCGTTCCTAATTTCTAGATTCTGCGCCTTTCTCCTAGACTCATTAACCGTGAAGGAAAAAACAGGGAGAATGAAATCATCAAACCGGCAGTAGTCACCAACAACAGGATAGCAAAACGAACACAAATCCTTGTTTGCAATTCGCATCGGACGAGCCTATTTAGGTGCACATATTTTTAACAATAAAAGATGTTGTCAATGCACTATAATAATCGATACGCAAAATCGTTCCCTTTCAAGTGTGATATTTCACCCCGCACGTCTTATTCATACTTGGAAATCCTAGAAGCAGTAAAAGTGAGCAATCTCATATAGATATTCCATCGCTTTGCAGATGCGCTCTTTTTAAAATGTACAACAGCATAAATCATCTCATTTCCCCAAGGACTCAATGATGCAGATTATCGTCGAGCATCCGTTCTCCTCCTTCAGCAGAACTACGCGGCGCATTGGGCGTTCCTACTTGTTGATGAGGTAACCCCACTCACCTACTAACTTCTTCACGATCAACAAACTTGTAAACTCGCATATATTCAAAACTCCAACACCCAAGCAATTTCAAGCAATCAATCGGGCATTACTATCCTCATAAGCAGGGTCATCCTTGTCAGGTGCCCATTATATATTCTACCGGTCGCTTCCTGTATCGTAATCGTGTCTGCTACTGGGACGTATACCTATTTTCTCGGTCGTTCTGTAATAGTTCTTAGAGAATTCAACGACTTTTATCGTGCGCTGAACTGCTCGGCATTTTTTCGTACTTAAGCGGTGGTCGCATCTTCTTTCTGTCCTTTCCTATTTCTTTTTTTCTCATTTCCTTTGATCTGTTTCCAAACTATTCTTATCATTGGTTTATGCGTTGAACTCACCAGAGTTACAGTAGCATTATGCCACCCTACTTGAACTCACCTGTAGAATAGTGTAGGTAAATAGCCAAAAAAATAATATTAATTAGCAAAATGTGCTGAATGTTTCATTGAAACGAGCAGAAAAGGAAAGTGCCATCGGACACGATGACCGGTAGTGCTCAAATTTACTAATGAGCCATTGTTGAGTTCCTTGTACCAATGCATCTATTCAGCTTGTTCTCCGGACAAATTAATATTATCGCACATTTTTCAATGCTAATTCCAGTCGACGATATTTCACTGACTGTATTCCTCTCATTTTACCTTAAAATCCTACTCCACGCACTCATTTTATGTCTTTTTTTTCTCGATTATTATCCTAAGACTTCAGTTATGAATGAAAATGGAACAAAAATTAATCTGAAATAATATTCTATATAGATTATAGAATACATTTAAATGTAGAATGAATCGCTCGCATTGTGTAAAAAAGATAGCGAGATAATTATTGCAAAATTTTCTGACAATAGACGAGATGAAAACTTTGAAGGACTAGCAGTAGGAGAAGGAGGTGAATTCTACCTGAAATGCCATATAAGGGATGTGTGGTCATTTGACTTCACTAAGGTTAGCTCAGCAGTATTTGTTCCTCAGTGCTGTCTCATCTGACTTTATCAGGGCGGGCTACCGAGGAAACGCAACGGTCTTCTGCAGTCTCCAGATGCGAATTTCATTTAGAAAATTTCACAGTATATTTTATACAGTGCAACTACAGCGCCAGATGAAAACCTTTTTTTAAACATGAAATCAAGCACAGAAAGCGATGAATGGAAAGGCTTACTAGGATTGGGGGTGTCAGCAGAAGGTGCGGGATTGATAGCGCTAGACGCCTTGCCGTAGGCTGTTCGGTCCTCGACGTGCTCCTTTATTTCCTCTATACGATCTTTCCTGCAAGCCATCACTCAAAATAATTTATTCACTTGTTCATGTCCTAGTTTCACACTCTAATTTCATTTCCGCTTACCTATTCAATTATTTTAAGATCAACAGATCCGAACGATAGCGGCTCAAAGCTTCCAATGCGTTTACCATCAATGAGTGAGTTTAAAAAAAACGTAAATTTTCACTATATTTTCCCAAACAAAAGAATTAAAATGTTTTTCAAACAAAAGCACAATGTTAATTCATATCTTAAAATAGCGAAAAAAATTTTTCATAGTAATTGATAATATCCTAATGAAGCAACTAGTTTTAACCCTAATCAACTAAAATGCGCTCCCTCAATCTTCCGTCTGAATATTAAATGTCGTATTACTGCTTACAAATGTTTCAATCGCCATCCTCATACAAACAACGGATGTGTTGAATAATTAGAATAGTATGCAAACGGAAGAAATTATTAATCAACAACGACTTCTATTTATGATTGATTCACGTCCAAACAAGTAGACTGCTGACCAAGCAGACTCAATTTTTCATGTTTTCTTCTTTCTCTCTCGTTCTCCCACCACAAAAATACAACAAGCTAGGGAACTTTAATGAATGTCGAAAGATAGCAAATAACAATTTTAGATCTAACAATAGCAATTTACAAATCGAAGTTGTCTGTGGCCTAAATTTAGCATTTGTAGGTGACTGTCAAGAGACTTACACCGACTGACCCTTCTGTCGCTCTCTATTACCTCAGTGAGGTGATACTTCGCAAAGTGCCATATAGTGATCATTATTCACCTACTCACCGTTATTGATATAGCTTCTTGAAGAAAGTAGCCCATTGGAAAGCCTCCAAAAGCAAATGTACTTCAAATGAAACTTCGAGAACACTGTTCAACTGCTAAATATCAATTACGTTTTATCTTAATAGTTTACCAAAACAATTTTCGAGAACATTTCAAAAGTTTTATTAGAATCGTTTACCTTTTAATGGAATAATCCTCACCGAAATGATTCGGTTGCAATGATGATTGCTTTAATATATCTGTAATAAAATTCAAAATTGTTTGTTGAAATTTACTGATTTAGAAAATAACTTGTGAGAAAAAAATCAAAGGATTGATTATCTGAGCAAAAAGCAACTGGTCGAAAATATAAAAAACCTCCTAAATACCTCCACTAATAAAATTATCAAAAAAGAAGCAACTTCGATGGATCATGGGATATCAATTTCAAAAAATACAACAATTACGAAATAATAATGATTCATATAGCTCATAAGGAAAAACCTAGAACGTGATTATACCCGTCACTAGCAAAGATATCCTGCAACAAGTAAAGAAAATGCTTAATTTGTGCTGTACTCATGAAATAGCTGTTTATCCCATACATGAATTAATTATTCCAACCTTCACAACAACGAAAAAAAGACAGTGGCGGACAAAGAAAGTGACTACGAAGATGAAAATGAAGATTCAACAATATCGTTGTTTTGCCATCAGGCGGTTTAGCGCATTTGAAATGAAAACAGTCTTTATCGAGAAACTATTGCAGCTGTAAAAATCTGGGGGTGAACAGCAGAAAAAAAATCAGACTTGGAAAAAGAAGTTAAAAATTGAAAAGGTCAATTTTCAGATGAAAAGTGATGATTAGGATTAGAGAGACCAGAAGAGACGATGGTACCAGAAGGACGAGGATCGCTTTGTTGAGTGGCAGTTAGCGTTTGCGTAGTGAGACTGATTACAGGACGGTGCGTACATTGTTGGGCCGAGATTCTCTCCTCTACCGCCACATTAGCGAGCACTTCTCTTCCTCTCGGCCTGGACCACGCCGAAGCGTTTTCTCCTCTTTCGTCCTGTAATTATGGAGTGGTTACCTTTTTATAACCATAACAAAATAATGCACTCAGATTTCATGCACAAAGCGACAATGTGAACTAAACATAACGGATGTGTCAAAGTGGTGAGGGAATGGAGAAAGATGAGGGAAGAGGAAGGAAAGGCGGAGGGGCGACAGAGAGTTAGAAGTGAGTTAACAGCTGATCGCTAAACCGTTATGCTGATAAAAAGTATATGCTCCTAACTTCAACATCCATAATCGAAGAACTATTATTGCCGAATTTCCCCTCAAATTCTCAGTCTGCAAAGATAAGCAGGACTGCACAAAAAATTGATCTAACACTGAGTTTAGGAGTGGCAAAACGCTGCGGGGAATTTGCATTGCTTGTCAGTCGATCACGTATATATCCCCTATAGGCCGAATTCAACAATAGCAGAAAAAAGGCGAATTGCATTGTCACGAATTTGGGAAATTCTCTCCGAAGAAGTGAATGTCTAATCCTGAAAATGTAACAAAATCGCATAGTTGCTCGATGTGATCAGACAGAAATTTTAACACTCCTACTTATCACGTCCTCGTTATCAAAGAAACAAATTATACAATACGCATTACGCTTCACTTCTTGATGAACAAAAAACTCCTCGCTTTAAAAAAAAATCTACCAATTCCATATTCATCTCGTCTTGAGTTTTTTTGAAAACTGGCATAGCTCTTGCAATATACATTATCTCAGTATCGCATAAGTATGTGTGTCCGTGTGTCTGTTAGTTTCAACTCGACCACAGCATGCTGCAGCCGTAAGTTTTGATAGGCATGATGTACAAAACCAAGTGGCCTATACCAATATCCCAAAACTGAGTCGCCAAGTTCGAAAAGCTATGTGCAATTAGCGGTTTTCAAAAAAACGGCGTGCATGCTTTACTGATTCGATCTTCATCTTACGCTGACCTGCTGATAAAAAGAATTTTTTCACCTCTGAATGGAAAATCGGAATTGAAAAAATATAGAATCGTTAATGTGCTCATTATATTATTTGCTTGCAATTCACTCAAGTGGTTGATTATGTGAACGTGAATGGAAAATTTTTGGCATCCTTCTCCACTTATTCCGATCGGATCGATCAGATCGTATAAATGTTTTGACATTTTAAAGTGACCCTAAATTTGAAGTTGAAGGATCCGCTAAGATGCTGACGTAACGATCAATTAATGGTGTGAAATATGTCGAGCAATTTACGGAAATTCCCGCACGAGTTAAATTCGACGATTCCTAAGATGAAACTATGGATCGAATGACACACAATGATACAGCCAGAAAACGTTCTAAGGAGGTGAAGTGGGAAAGGAGCAAGGGGACGGAACCCATACTATTCCTACTTTTTTCATCTTCCATGAGTGTGAAAGCCGTTTTCTCCCCATGCAGCGTTTGAATATTCTCAGGTACTCTTATGACTCTTTCGACTTGGAACAGAAGTATGCAAATGCGCGTACGCACAGATGCAACGTGATTATGGGCTTTACCTTCGTAAACGCTAGTTTGAAATGCGCGTTGAAATTTAATAAAAGTAACCGCTATAGTCTATAATGAAAGAAACTGAAAACGCGAATTGAAGTGATTCTCTAACAAATGGAAAAAAAATTTCATTCTGAAAGCGATGAAAACTTCTCTGCAAAATTACTTCCATAGAGTCCAATAAATTTTATCTGTAATAACATAAGACAGTATCAATTGAATATTGAACAGCTCAATTTCTATTTGGAAGTCTACTATGCGTGAACGTTAAAACAACAAATTCAACGTGAGGCAATTTGCAAGCTGAACAATTGTATATCGTAAACTTGCCACTAAAATGAGGTTGAAATTCCTCCGAGTTGTTAAAAAAAAGTACATTAAGTAATGGCTTGAAGCGTGAAATTCTTGTTTCCTTTAACACTTCATCCCGTCAAAGAGTGGTAGCTTAACACGTAGAACACAACGAAATTGTGTGATGAGATCACGACGAGCGCCGAAATGAAACAAAGAGAATGAATTCCTTTGAGAAAAAAACGAGGTGTCTCAAAAAATGCAATAAAGCAATGTCTTTAGCAAACAAATTGTACACTAGTGTAACGTCGTTAATATCTTTATTTCTCGCAGTTTTTACTCCAAGTACGCATGTGCTTAATGTACCTGCAGGGAAAGATCGAAAAGAATGACCATAATTTGAGCGCCTTACAACACTTTCAGCAGAAATCCCAGGGTCCATATTCAGAAAGCATAAGAACAACATTGAAGGATGGAAGGAGCCGACGGGAAGGGGAAAGTTTCTCGTTCTACCGAAAAAGTGATTAAATTGCATTAAGACCAATGGCATATCACAGAACATTCTGATCAAGGAACATTCTGGCCCTACTACTATCATGAACTAGATTATCAAGTCCACTAACATCACATACCAGTAAGATGGCGGCATATTTTCCAGTCTATGAGGAGAGCACATAACTAATCAACTTTTGATAAGAGTTAAAGCAGCAGTGAAAACTCATTAGCGATGTTCCACGCAGGAGAAATAAATCAGTTCTGGAATCTCGCTTAAGGTCAGTGGAACAAAGTTGCTCATGTTGAAGAACTAGCACCAGTTATAGCAATAAATGCTCGGAGAAGTTTCTTATGTAAAGGCTTTCGAGACCCTTCGTCATGTCCGAGATCTATCGCACGTGAAACACTGCCGAACGTTCGTCGGAAGTACAAAGTTGAGGATTTTGAATGTTTGAAGAAGCTAAGCATGATAAATGATCGAAGGACTTCGCATGCAAAAGCGGAGAAGCGTTCAGAAACCTCGCATACGAAAACTCTAAGAAGCCTTCGAATGTGACAGATTCGGAAAGTTTCCGCAATTTTGGAAACCTCGCATGTGAACGTTCACTAAGCGCTTGAGAAGTGGCATATGCGAGGTCCCTCGTGCATTACGAAGGCAATTTTCCGGGATATGTGCGAAAGGATCCTTTTTCTGGATCGTAGGATCGAAACACATATCGTGTTTCATTTCCAATTCGTCTGGATGGGTGATATACAGGATCTCTCCGAATGCAGAAGGAGCTAGTTTCTACTCGTATGGCAGCCTACAACTGCGTCAAGCGCTAACTGCAGATTCATAATGCGAATGACAGCTTCAATTTGAGGAGACGTTCATACACCCGTCATGCATCAAAAATGCCGTGCGTGAAAAGATGCCTCGAGCTGCGTTACGGTTTCGAAACCTTTCTTACATCATTCTACAGTTTTCCTTAGTAGAATGCATCACTACTGTTGCATACTACGCAAATGTGGTACCACAACGATAAAAGAACAACTGTTACAGCCAAAGCAAATTACAAACGAACCTCCCACCCTCAGCTCCAAAAAAAAAAAAAAAAAAATTTATACTCAATGCTCGATGAGCGGCGCTTACACGGTCTTTTACATTCCGCCTTCCACGATCAGGAATGGCCGTTTGAAAAACTGCTCGGCTGCGATTTGAACTGGACATAAAATACAACTTAACCTCAATATAAACAAACGAATTAAAGGTAAGGAAATAGAGATTCTTTATTCGCCACCTCCACAGAAAAAAAAACCTTCATTCTTGCTTCCGTTGTGCACAGTTAGGTCAAAAACATAAATCAAACAAACAAATCCATCGAAGTGTCTTCGCATGCAAAAAAATCCATTCGCTACACTTTCGATGCAAGCTTTTTTTTGCGCCACTAAGAAATATATCAAAAATTTTCAGCGCCGAAAGAAAACATTTATTCCAAAGAAGCGATCACTTTATAATCAAAGTTTATGGAAAAAAGAAAAAAACTGGAGCAAATTTCACTGAATCATAAATCCAGTGAATGGAAAGGGACGACTTGTCTGAAATAGAGAGAGAAGAGAAAAAGTTTATGAACCTAGCACATTTTTTCTATCAAATAAGCACTCAAAATCGACAGTTATAGACAACTGTGGTCATTTTATTAATTAGTATGACAAGAGCGAAGAACATTTTCCAAGATATGACCCTTACAAAAATGATAAAGTATATTCAATATTCCTAAAAACTCCAAACTTTTAAGACCGTTAATTCACAAAACTGTGAATACACCACTAAATAGAATAAATCAACATTAGAACTTTTTATGCGATATGAACATAATTCTCTGAACTACATCAGGAGGATGCAACTCATTTCACTGCATCCATTGAATGAATTCTTTCAATTATATACAATTGTTCCCAAGAAGTGCCTATAATACCTAACAGTAACAACCGGAAGAAAAGAAATATATTTAATAGATATTTTTGAAATTAAAGGAATCAAGAGTTCAGGAATGAGCAATTCAGTATGTTTAGTGTTCACGCGAGAACAATAGTAATCTATAATATGAGAATTTTTTTTTCTTTTTTTTTTCACTAACGGACAAACAATCCATTTAACTGTGTATGTATTGCAATAATTCCGTCGAAAAAAAGCGAAAACGAAAGGATATCCTCGCTTATCGTTGCGTAAAGGTGATTCTAGGCTCGGAACCCCGAAAATTGCGACTCTCGAACTCAGCTCCCACTATTTTCGAATAAATGTGGCACCTCCTAAACATTCGGCGAGCAAGAAGATCGCTATTCCCCAACTTTCTGAAAACCTCAATTCATAACAAAACTGGTCCCCAAATTCGCAGCCCCCAAATTTGTGACCTTCAAAAGAACTCATTTCGGAAGCTAACACCTCAGATGAGCCCCACTGCAAAGGAAACCGTTTAATCGCTGCTTTTCTTGCTTCAATTATTTGGACGTTTAGTGGATTGATACATATGAATAAATGAGTCTTCCAATTATATGAATGTCACCCGATATTGCAGCGCTGCCTGTCTTATCAAACTAGACACGCCTATTCTTCATCTAGATATCCGCTGAGAACGGAAATGAAACATCAATACGTCAACCTTATATTCGAAAAGCGGAAACTTAGGAGGCTTCGATCGAAGCAATTTGGAAGAACTGAAATAGCATCCAAAAAATGCGACAAACCATACATGGAATAATAGGATTTTTCGATGGAGAACATAAGCTGGGTGTGGGGCTTCGTCATAATAATGCTGTTGTTCAGTATTTTGGACGTTTTTATGGGACTTTATCAAATTTATAGAACTATCGAATTCGGTCGTCTACTTTATCTGGTTTCTTATTGCTTTTTTGTAAATAACCAGAGGTCGGATTTCAGCGAATGCTTTTGGTCGCTACCTATTACAGTCTTTTCATCCACATTAGACTGTCGGAGTGAAAAGTTGGAAATCAAAAGAATGGTAGAGGCGTCAAAGTTCTCCCCCACAGCCGCATAGTCGAGAGTAGTACACTCGTTTTATGGACTTTCGGCCTTCAAACTGTTAATTCGCAATAGCATGTGGCGAACACCTGATCCCCCCATATCCTTGCGAATTATACACAATGATTTGCGGCAAGGTGGCCAACTGCAGCACGCAGTCTTCGGCTTTTTTGAAGGCGAGATCATTTCATTCAACTAGCTACCTTTATTATGCAAGTTTGTGCAGCATATTTTTATGCTTAACTCGCCCACTTACTGTCGACTGCTCACATCATGGGCCAATCAAATGAACAAGGTTTAAGTCGGTCGACTGAGTCGTTTCAGTGTATGCGTATATGCGAGGGCGAACATCTGAATGCCAATTCCTATGCAAATTTCGCGCGCCTTGCATTTCATTTTTCTGTTGGATTTTGCGCTCGTCTAATGGCACATGTTTCTCTATAGCAATGTAAGTGGAACTTCATTAGCTAACACCCCTTTTCGAAGAAAAATTTGTTTGTTTATTTATCTCCTGAACATAAGGTCCAAATGCAGTGAATGATGTAACATGTTAAAGCGCAGAAGAATGGTGTATAGGAAAGGATTCAAGCGAGGAAGGTGGAAAGATGATGGTCAGGAAAGAAGAATGATGGATGTGACTTTATGTCTTTCAAAAGTGCATAAGGGTTCAGAATTCAAACATTCGTATACTACTGAAGAAGAGAAAAGAAGATTCAAATAAGGACGCATAGAATCACATTAATAAGCTGTCTACACCATATCAACGAGCCAATCTAGAATTTCTTTCCACATTGTGGCAACAAACTTGAAATATTTTTCATTGAAAATGAAGCATTTACACATTATTTTGGTCGGTGCGAGCATCTTGGATTTCTGTTTATGTTGAAAATTTTTTTTCATGCTTAAGTATAGAGATTTTCCTATTTCGCTCACAATACATTATACTCATATTGTTACTATTGTGATAGAGCTGATGATTTCTTCTTGTTGTATAAATCGATATACGAAATTCGAATATTTAGTTTTTCGGTTAAGTAGAAATAAACTGCTCATATAGAATAAGCTCACGACTGCAAAGAGGAAGCCATCCATAGTCCTTCAATGGCCGCTGAAAATTTTATCTCAACAATCTTCCTCACTAAAGAAGTGGACCAAGTTACAGCAAGCCAGCAAACAGTCTCCAAGGGAGGGATGCTAGGGTTTAGAAAAGCCGACGAGCTCTAGGAAAAAAAAGCTCACGTCGACGAAGTTAAAAACCTTAAAGAGCCGACGAATGTGCAAAAAAACAAGACAATAGCGACGGTACTCGTTTGGCAATTGAATTATGCAAAGCAACTGGCACCGAAGAAGCAACTATTTACAAAGCGTTCCGTCTTTGATTCTTATCACACCCACCAAGCTATGTTTTGAAGATGCACAAATCCCATGTACGATAACTTTGAAGGTGGACGAAGAAAGCAGTGATAAGGCACATCTCCTTCCCCCTTGCAAGTAATAAAATAAAAAGGAAATTATATCACGTGAAATCCAAATGAAATATGAATTTAGATGAAAGTGCTGCCTAATCAAGGAACAAGAAAGATAAGGGATATAATGTGGAAAATGATTTCATATTCCAGTTTGCACAGGGCTGAATTAAAGCTGCAGTTAAAGATTAAGCTTTATTTAAATTTGCAAGAGACCAAAAGCAGTCCACCATCGAGAACACCAACAGCACGCTGGATGAAATTAAACTAACTCCATCGTGAAAATTTTCAAAGCAACGTAAACGAATCGAACGCCATATTTTGTGAAGAGGCCGTTAAGGTTTGTCCCATCATCGTAGGAAATCAAAAACGTTTGAATAATACACCCTTCAAATATGAGAAATAGATCAGAAAAAGAAAGCGTTTCATGGGAAAAAAATAACCGGCAAACCTAAAAACAAAAATGTTAAAAATATCAAAGATTTTATCACAAGTGCATCAAAAAAATGCAGCAAAGAATGGATCAATGTGCAATCCAAACGCCACAGGAAGGATGCTCATGAAAATTTGTAATTAAAGAAGCAAGTAATGGACTGGAGTTAAAAGCGTCGAATGTGTAAAATTTCAGCACAAAATTCAAACGGTCCGCCTTAACAGACAGCGGTGCGGCGAATGTGCCCGGCGATTTCACCGAACCTCGATCCTCACCAAGAAATCACTCTTGCAGGAGGTAAGGATTCGAGGATTCAGAAGATATCACAGATGGATAAACTGGCAGGGGTAGGTGCAACATCACCACGGCGACCCTCGTGGAGAAGAGGAGCTCCAGAATGCAGAGGCAGACTGCAGTGCCCGTCGAAAATACATCAAAGACAACAACGAAAGATGTGATTGTGTTGTTTCGATTTTAAAAAAATGCACGAAGTGGCAGCAATAAATAGGAATATTTCGAGGTTCACGAATCGTTTGGGGATTCAGTGGGCAACGATGGGGAAAAAGACATTGTGCGATTTCGCGTGGAGGGACGTGCAAGTAGTTGGCGTTGAGAGGCTCACGTAAATTTTCAATCAGCCGATTGACGAACTGCCTTAGACAACTCATGTTGAAGAGGTGGATTTCAAAGAACGAAGCGGCGTCAAAAGAATGAACTCTGATTTCTCCATTCAACAATTTTTCCTGAACTTCATTTCTGAGTTTCCTATTTCAGTCCTCTTCCCCAAAGGTCTTTATCCCCTACTTGGTTACGATCGCGAGCCTGTGCAATTTTTCTGTTGCTGCATCCACACTAACTGTTATCGATTAGCTGTTATTAATGGAATGAAGTTGCATGAAATGTGATTCGTACAGATGAAAAAAACGTCAGTGTCATACATGTAACGGATTCTTTTAAGGGAATTGCAACTGCATATCGAAAATTTGGTGGGTTTTTACCGATCGGAAAATATTGGTTAGCCGGTTTTTCGGGCACAAATTTGGTTTTTAGCAGCTGTCATTGGTCATTAATTAACCGAAATCTTCCGAATCCTTCCCAATTCAACCGACTTCTGGTTGTCAGCAACAATGTCAGCATCAACAATTCATATATAGCAGCAAATGGTTCGAGAAATGAGGATAGGATATGAAAGAAAGGACAAAATGAGAGAGCACCAAAGGTGATTGACGTGTTCATGTACAAAATATGTACCTTTTTTCCCCATATATAAGGCATGTGTTTGTGCAAGCTGCAGATGAAAAGAAACAACGTAATGAAGCGTATAAGAGGCGCAGCAGTAAATGAGAAAAGCTGCACGGCTAACCGCAGCACGACTGAGTCCGCCGAAAGGCACAACGTTCAACGTATGTAAGCGGTCCATAGTAGAGCCCTCATTAAAGCAATCAACGCATCTCCTAAACCCTAACACACAAATCCTAACACACACAAACACACACACACACACACACAAGCAACACACACACAACAACGCAAAATCGATTATCGTTTTTCTATTTTCAGTCTTACTTCATAACTTCGAACTTCGGGATTCTTAAACCCTAAATTTTATATCCTGCAAGCATGTATCACATTCTTATTATCTCATTAACAACACTTTCTCTAATTAGTTCGCATCCATAAGATCGCTGATATTTGCATCAAACTTGTTAGCTAATGTTTTCGAACTTGTCAACATCACCCATCGTCCGAAAATATTTTCATGAAACCTGACGCATTGCTCCTTTAGAAAGATTATCTTGGTGGTATATATGAAATGCGATTTTGGAGGTTCAAAAATGTGCGCATTTCTCAGGAAGTTGCCGAAGTATGAATTGAACATACGGATGTAAATGGCACAACACTATAATCTTGGAAATGAACAAGACCACGAGTGCTAAAATAATTTCTTAAATAAGCGGCATAGAATTACAATGCTATCCAGTCTATTAATCAAACTATATCTTCTCGGTCCTTGAACAGTCTTATCGGCAATCTTCATTTCCCCTGCTTTCCAGTTGTTCAACTATCATTCATGTGCTACATCTCAGAACGAAGGTCACTCTTCAACCACCCTCCTATCAATAAGAATGCAATAGTCGGAACATTTTCGAATAAATATTATAAGAAATTTTACAAAAACCACAATAGCTGCATCGCCGAAAAACTTGTTCAGACGCAGATTTCATAAATCAGCGCTAAAAAATGAACTTTTTCGTAAGATGTTCACGGAGTTCTTCCTCTTTAAAAACTTAGGCGGATCTAGATAAATACAAAAAACGGAGATTGATTACTATAGACATTTTTTAATCGGGCAGAAATCATGGAAGAAATAGCTCAGCTAATTAAAAAAATGAAACGAGATAAAAATCACGTTTAATTATTAAACCGTTATTGGGCAGGATATTATATAGCGACATACATATGTCATCGCTTCTTTTAAACAAGTTGCAGAGAGAAAAAAAAAGGGGGAAGAAAAGAAATTAAGTCAACAAAACAAATCGCCGTTTTCTGCCTCCTTTCAGGAGGAAAAAAACGAAGATGTTCAGAGAAACAAACAGAGTGAGGGCACTTGTAGAATGTAGATGAGATACGCTTTGCGAATAACCTTAGGGAACATAAGCTGGTTTTTTATGAAGCATTCAGGAAATTCCATTCTTTAAAGAGCTGTTAAATGGATCGATTCCCCTATCATTGAAGATCAACTCTCATACGACTGGATAGGAGATCGAAGTAACGAATGCTCTCAAAAGAGATGTTCGTCTACACCATATTTCAACAGTATTTGAGTGAATAAAAAGCCACTTCACCGTGCTTATTTTCACAATTACTCGCCGTTTAGGCAGCTATAACGCAGCTAAATGAATACTGGATAGACGTTCGAGTGAATAATCAAATATTGATGCATAATCAATATCCATTAAGTACTCATATAAAAGATCGAAAAAAAAACGGTTGCATAGAAACGAAAAACGACATCACTCCAGCATGGAAAAAAAAATGTCAGAGAGCACCTAATTTGCGCATAGGAATGCAACAAATAATGCACCCCTCCCCCNCCCCCCCCCCCCCCCCCCCCCCCTGATCATATTAAGACAAGAAGAATGCGCGGCATAAAGACAGCATAGAGAAGAAAAAATTCCACATTTTCTTTCAGTGGCCGTTAAAATAGTTATTAAAATATCGCAACATGAAAATTACATGACTGTGCCTCTTTTCAGTACAGCTGAACAACAAAATCATTCCCTTGAAATTAGAGGCTGGAATGAAAAATCTGCGAAAATTTCTTCCGTTTCACCTAGAACCTCAAACTTAAATATCGAGATTCCTCTAAACAAACTGACATGCTCCACTTTCTATTACTTAGGTATTTCAAATTTTCACTCAGCATTCAAATGATAAAGTTTGCTAAAGGAAATGAGTAAAACAATCATTCCGTACAAAAGATTCAAAACAAATGCAACAACTACTTTGAAAAGTTCATCTTTTTTCCCTATGCTGAAAAATGGGACGCAGTTAGTCACCTCCTAACAGACAACTGTAATTGGCAAGCGGTAACAGTGTAAATAAGAGAACAGAGAAACTCAACTGCAGATACTAAATGAGGAATGGTGATACTAGGATCGCAGAAATTCGTAGGAAATGGAAAAGGATGGTGAAAAACAACACGTCGAAAATATCCCTACACTTTTTAAGAAATGAAAAACAACAAAAACAATACGCTCGAAATACAATGGCCCATTAGGTGGATTAATTTCATTTCAGTGATCATAGAGATGGTAGCCGCTAATCACCGCATAATCATGCATACAATCGATGACAATAAGCATCGCAAATGAAACGAAAATTTTTTTTAGTGAGAAATTGCTTAGAATGGAACATGTTAGTGCATGTTGATGTCTAATCTCTAATTATACCGGTTGGCTTAATTTAGTGGCCGAATGTTTAAATTCTAATAAGACCTAAAGACTGATTCACAGAGAGATAGAGTTCGCGCTTACCAAAGCTATAAAAGATGGCCATTTAACGCTACTATGATAGAGTAAGACGGATCCGTCGAAACCAACAGCGCCAAATAAAAGCTTGAGCTTATATTTCAATGTTATAGACTTTGGTGTTCAACAATTAAAACAGAAACAAAGTAAGTGGGCAAGAAATCAAAACTCAACTTCGAATGAATGAATTTATAGAATTGCTCGTCTTCATCGCTTGATAACCATAAGTGTGCATAAAGCAGTTTTTAAATTTTGTTAGCAAAACAGGAATAAAAGAAGCGCTTGGATAAAACCTTATCGAACCTGCAAATTCGTGACGTGTTAACTGTACGATGCATCCGGGTAAGTGATATTTGAACACATAAATGACCGGTGATCAGAGAGACACTCAAATAGAACTCCAATCATCACTGTCCAGAATTCAGGCAACTAAACAAACAATCGGTTAAATGAACTCAAAAGAAACAGACAAAAATAGTTTCATAAGAAGTTGCATTCGTTGGTTGGCTCACGAACAAACAAACAGACAGACACATATACTTTCAGTCACTAATGAGTAATGCGAATTCGTCAAAATTGGTGGGCAACTGAATAAATCAATAGCATCTTAAGACTACGAAATCTGTTTGCCAGAAGGCGATGGATTTCCGGTGGATGCCGAACACTCGACATTTTTTGATGAACTATCGACCAAAGAAAACGCTGTCGGTCAGCGCAAAATTCTTCCTAGCTATCAAGTAAATCAGGAAGAGGTCTAATTACAACAATCTAGGAAAACCAGCTCGTTCAGAAATTTACCCTACGCTGCAAATTTTTTTCGAGAGTTAATAATGTAAGCACTGGTGCCAGCACTTACGACGAAAGCTGCATTCAGATGACGAGCTTATATAGTCTGTGGAGATAAAAGCCTTAAGGAGAGTGTGTCTTTGAAGAGAACGAAATCTCTACTTTGTAACACCAAGGGAGAATTTGGTGGTCATTGAAAATGTTTGTATCTTTCTAATGTTTCTTGCGTAATCCATGTAGAAGAACGGTAACAACTCCGTCTTCCTCCTCCCCCAGCTCTCACTCTCTCCACTACCTCTCTTTCTTATGTCGCTGAATACACTATCCAGTACCGATGACGATAACAAGGAAGTGGTATTTGAATGTTCCAAGGTCTCAAGTGCTGCCACTCGACAGGCTGAGAGGATATATTTAACACTGCACGCAAAAAGACAGATAGTCTTTCCTGTGGCCGGACGCCGTCAAACGTAAAACAGCTCATCGACGAAGTTTTGTACGACTTATAGAGGTAAGTCGGCGATCACGGAACAACAGAACGAGTAAAAATAACAGCTTGTAATAAGTAAATGAACAGGTATCAGTAAACATTGCGAGTAATAGTAATACGAGGAAAAAACTATTTAAAAAAACCCGCGAATGCAAATTTCACATGAGTCCTGCGTCATTTTCGATGTGCCACAGATGCACAACTTTCAACTCAAAATCAAAACTTGGAAAACGTCTGAAATAAAGTGACCAAAAATAACACAAATGTTTTTTCTCACTGCAGCACCTTACAGTGTGTCCATATTCAAATAGCACTTTTTCGTTTAGTACCTCTATAGATGTCTATTATTTCATCAAAAACACCTTACCTTTCGAAAATTAGACAGTGCTTCCACATGAGAAGAAAAAAATCAAATTTAGTTGAACGCGTACACTGAATACAGTTGAAATGCTCCTCAAGACTGAACAGCGTAAGAACGAAACTTTCTAGCAGCAAAGACAAACATTAAAATTAGAAGAAATATAAACTCCTAGGCTAAATAATGCAGCATCAACAGCGGTCAGTTATAAATTTACACTGAAAAAAAAATTCATCAAGAAGTGAGCAGTAAAAATCCACTTCGTAGACTTTGCAGCTCGAAACGAACGGAAAATAAAGCGAATTGTAAGCCTACGACATATGCACACTCATAAAGTCAGCAGGAATAGATGGTGATCAATATTTCTATGACCTCATATTGAGGATCTATTGGATAAAGTCGACCGAAAACACATACGTGAAAAACCCGATGTGGCGCATCTTGATTCCGATCGCATACGCAGTCGGTACAAGTGTACCTCGCCGATCTGCCTATGAAACGATCGCAAAGCAAACGGAGCAACGTGCGCTTGTCTTACAAACCGCCAAACGACACAAAACTTAGGGCGCTCAATTCCTTAACATCACTGTTTACTTCAGACTATATGGTCACTGTTGTTTCTCTCAATCACAGGTGCACGTGAAACGCGAAAATAATCAGCACCTGTCTTTAACGTTCAGCAAAAGCATTAGGCGCCATTAAAATGGCCACTCTGTTGGTAAACTAATAAATGTAGAAATTACAAGAACGAACTCACGAAAACTGTCCTACTGTCATCAAGCGAGAACTCGACATCCAAGCACACCTTTCATATTAAAAAAATTTCGAATACGATCATATATGACCGTGACGCTTGTCCTTGAAACAATGTGGGTGGTCCCAGGACCAGAATGATACCCCCATCCTTCTTATCCCCCCAATCCCATGAGCGAATTAAGCGTCCGCCAAGGAGACAGCGTTCCGCACCGATGCGGAAGAACGCATCTAATCCAAAGAATTTCGAAGGTCGAAGCGTACTTCTCAAAGATGCATAGCGCTTTATGCAGCGCTCGCACTTATCCGGTGCATAAGGAGAGAATTCCGGGATAACTGCTGTTGGCGACCAGAAGACTGGCAACGAATAGACGTTGCCATTAAAGGAGCTGCAGCAACGCGAGCAGCAACAGCGACGGCTAGCTACGAGTACAAGCTACGCCGCGACGCGCCAAAACGACGCCGCACCCCGCTGCTATTCATCTCGCCTCACGTTGCACTACGCGTGATCCATGCGCAACTCGCGCAACACACACACATTGATTCGTGACCAGCGCAGTCGCATATGCGCAAAGCTAGCCTATTTTTGCCCACTTATTTGTGTGTATTTGTGTGTGTGTGTGTGTGTGTGTGTCTGTGTGTGCTGCGAAGCTGTTAGACCAGCTGAGAGGCTGGTGCCAAGAGCATGTGGCTATGGCACACTCCATTGCTAGGCTTGCTAGAAGCACCCGCCAGCTATACATACGAGCAACATTAATTCGCTCATCCTCTCGAAGCGCGACATGCACGATCCATCGTTGCATGACTGCCAGACGTGCATAGAGGTGCTTAGATAGCACTGACCTAGCTGAGGCACAATATCAGAACGTCGCTCCTCCACATTAAACGACACCTCTTTAGTAAAGTTCATGTACATGCACGCGTAGAAACATACACCTCCCCGACCACTGTCTTCGAAAATAGTGCACGAAAATGTGAGAAGGCTGTCACTGACAGAGTAGAGTGGGCACTTGAAGGTGGCTGCTAGCCAGCTAGCCAGTAGGCATTTAAGTGAAAAAGCTGGCTGTCCGCGCGACGACCCACTCGCAGCCTATGTCCTGTCCCACCAGTAGTGAGTGGGAGTGTCTCGCGTAACATTTGTGACATCAATCCCAATCGCACGTTCAAGTGGCTATCGTCGTAACAGGGTGGTTAGCACCATGTGACTTAGCCAAATTTCGAGTTTATAAATCCGCGAATCCAGTCAAGACTTTCCCAGACGTTGTTGTCGTGTGAATGATGTAGCAGGATATCGGGGAAGAAATCAGACAAGAAGCAAATATTTTGAAACAAGCTTTTGCAGACTTCCAAGAAGTAGATCACCAGTCGATTCACATTTCTCGACGTTGATCGTGAAGAATGCACATCACAGCAAAACATCTCGCTTCTTCGAATCTCTCATGGAAATCTCTCTAGAGATTTACAGATGCTGCCTCTCAGAAATACATCTGCGAAAATCGGTTCCCTACTTTCGAGGGTGTGCTTTTATGAGAACAACCTGATTAGCGAATTTCTGATATGGACATGGCAATCGGAAGATCTCATTCATCTTCAATCTAATTTATTGCTGAATGAAGAGTTTATTCCTGAATTTATAGAAACAATTTATAGATACAGCCCTCAATTGATCGAATATGCATCTGAAAACAGCAAACACCGCTCCCTGGTTGCATCTTAACGCTCATATACGACATTCAGCGGTTGTTTTTATGAGTAAAATACGCGAACACTTTTAGAGCACATACCTGCGCACCCTTAACAGCTTCAAGTGGCTACTCGAACCAAGCACCAAAGCAACTTTTTTTCCGGGAACTCAAAAGCGCACAGCGATGCGATTGCGCTATGTGGAGAACCATCGAAATGCGAATCACCGCTTCCTTCGGATCCTTGAGGCGAACCGCTTCCAACGTATCCAACTGATTAGGGCACATTCCAAACCTGCGCGTAGTATAAATATCGCTCCAGCCGTCGACATCGTTTGACGAAGACGAAAATATTGTCTCAAATTCGGCAATCTATCAAAACTGCATGATGTCGTTGTCCGATTCATATCCACCACTGCCTCATTGCTTTATGAGTACAGAAGCAGTGCTCCCACAGAGTGTGGTTGTAACTCGGCAGTTAAAGCCATTGTGTGCGCTTTTTGACTTTGCCTTCATCAACCCACTAGAAAAAGGTTAACTGTTGCTCAGGTGGGGCTCTATTTCAAGGTAACGACCAGCTTGCATTTCACTTATTCAAAGTGTGCTGTGAATGCGTACAATGAAGGTTCTACAGAAGTAACCGAAAGCGAAGCCTGAATAGGAAGCACGCACGCCCGCACATTCGCATATATGGACATGCTTGGTTGCCCTGCACACCGGATAACGTGAGATGCACTTTAAAGCTGGCCGCTGAGAAGTGGCGCAGCCCTCTCCGTTAAGGCGTTCTGAGTGGCCGCGGTCACGCCGACTGCCGCTTGTGCGCTCGTAGCTCGTTTCGGGGACCCAAAATGAGCACCATTCTAAGCTGGCACTAAGCTCATCCTACTTGCCCTCATTGCGAGCACTCTTAATTGTCTCCCTCAACGGCACCCCTCAACAATACACCATGTGGAAGGTCATCGGTTTGCACTAACCCTCTAAATCATGATAACTTACCTATTTAACCTGTAACCTCTCACCTTCCCCAATGTTCACCCAACAATTACCTCCTAACTTCACTGGCACATCCAGATACCAACAGTCTACGGCTGTGCCAAAACCGGCAGACATTAAAGCAGCCGTCCAGTTGAAAAGCATTGCCAAGATTTATCGAGGACACTTCAACGTGCAGCACAATCATTCCGTTACTTTCCACAGGGGCTTCATGTAAATATACTCATCTAAAAGCCAATAGTCAAAGATAAAAAGAATTGATGAAGAAATAGAAGAAAAGAAGGAATCTAAGATGAATAAAGCAATAAAATGATGAAAACCCTTCTTGTTAGTAAACAAGCAACGATGGCGACATTGCTTTTGTTTTGAAAAAAGAAATGCTGGGATTTTGCAACATGAAAAGGCTCACATAATGAAGGCGTGGAAATCGGATCGGTGTATGAAACAGAAACTAAAAAGAAAAAAATCAACAATAACGAAGCTTTTGCATCTCGAATCATAAATGGCTTCACATATTCGCTTGTGCTGAGCGGAAAAGACGTCGAGTGTTAGTGAAAAAAAGGCTGCAGAAAACAAAGTCGCCGAAAAAGAAAGATCAGTTGCCGACTTTTTAGTAGATGAAAGAATTCTTTCTCGATATGGATTTATAAAGGAAGAACAAAACAAGACCGCTCTTCTAATTGGAATGAAAATATTGTTGCAATTGATTTTTCTCAAAGGTGTTAATGAAGTATAATATGCACGGGTATTCACGATTCAAAATTAAACCAATTTTCACTCTCAGAGATTTACATTTGAATAGCACCACTCATCGCATTTCTATACTTTCACACCTCACATTATCATTTACGCATGTAATTTTGCAAAATTCCCTTATGAATAGTAAGAAAATTTTTCAAAATCACAATTAAATTTCCTTTTAATCGACTACAACGTGATAATCTAAAAAAGGAAAACCAAAATATATAACCTATTGCTTTTTCTTGATAACCTCACTAATACATTATAATCCAAACAAAGTTCTTAATAAAGGAAAAGTTTTCGAAACAGAAGAACATAGAGGATAAAAAATTTTTAAAAGAAATTCGTCTTGGAATGGAAGGTGCTTCATTCTCTTTCAGCACACTCAACAGCGCTTTTTTGTAGGCAAATCGATCGTCTGTTGCAGCAAAAGGGTGCGCGATAATGTCAAGTTCCTGAAGCGCACCCACATATTTGATGTGATGCATTTATGCAACGAGTATTATCAACCATATAGAAGAAGCAAACAAAAAATAAAAAGTAAAAAACAAACAAAATACGAACAATTCCAACAAACCTAACCATGGAAACAATTCGCTTTCTATAACGACTGGCCTTATCGGCAAACGAAGCCGTCGTATCAATACGATCGTCGCTTTCATGATCGCACGAATCGCCATCAATAGTGCCTTTCCTTCCACCACTCGTGACCGTAATACTCAAAGATGAATGCTGCAAAAAAACGTTTATTCATTGACGATAACGAATCATCATCGAGTGAGATTATAATAATGAAGATAATAAATGCTAATCAATGAATAAATTCTGATATGAGAGAGTCCATCATTTAAAAAAAAAACAACCAGAATCTTACTAGCCATAAACTTTGTAACGATGTATATACAGCTTGAGTGAAAAACACTGAAAGCAGTCACCGCGTTTTTGCAGTTTTTGGCACAAATATTAGTCAAATTTCACAGCATTATAAATCAAGCGACGATTTTATCCTTGCCCGATCCTTAAACGTTTGCGAGTTCTCAGCGCTCCCCACAAGGACCACATCAGGAATCAACATTGATGAGGTTGGCAAGAAACGACAATTTCCACGGGCATGTTTGCACGATTACTGCATCCTCAGTTAAGGCTAACAAATGTATAAAAAATTAATTTCCCATATTTCCCAACCGTTTCCATTTAAAAGACTTCACTCGATAGAAACTACTACAGAAATGAACATATGATTTTATGTGATATATCCAAACAAAAGTGTAAGGACACAAATGATTTTGCAATCTGGGCAAAATTTACATTTACGCGATCCATGGAACACCTTTGGAAATAAGCAGTTCATTCAGTTCTCGAATCAAATGGCTTCATTATGATTGAGAAGAAGAAAGGAAAAGAAAAAGATGAGACCAAGATTAGCTGATTGTGGATCAACGACATGATGGTGTTATCACATATTGGTCTAGGATACGATGGGATCATCCATCTTACGGATAAAATATTCGAATCAATCTTCCAGTGAAATTAATCGCCAAGCAAAAAGTCAAATTGCCCTCGCAAAAGAAAAAAAAAACGCGCCTGCAGAATACTGCAATAAATTCCAATAAAGCCGTCAAAATGTCGTGGTTAAAACGCTGCTTAAAAGTCCAGACCACAAAGTGGCCAACGGTAATGCATAGATGAAATGTATCCGCAAATAAATGCAGTAGGGAACTTATCTTTGGCATATTTCACTGCGATTTCTGGCTTTGTTCGCATATCTCGAGGAAAAAAAAGGTGTTAAATTTTCGATGGAGTCTATAGGCGAGATTTAAAAAAACAAATGAAACAAAACACCCATCCTACTTTATCAACATCCCATCCACATGATGAATCCTAAACACATGAGCATACCGGATTATTTAGGCAGATCACTTCTGATGCCTGATCCTCCCTGTTTAGTGGTATAAACCAAGAGCTTGAATGCTTCTTGGAGTTTGAAGAAAGTGGCATTCGTTCCGTCGAAGTGGTACAGATAGGCGGCTTCAAATCGATGTCAACCTCTTCACTATCGTCCACTTTAATATTTTTTGAAGCATCCTTCATTTCGTTTTCTTTCCTCCTTTTTTCTGAAATCCCGTTAATAGAGCATAAACTTGCTGACTTCAATAGTGTACTGGAATAAGGTCCTTCTTCAGCAACGTTAGAGTAATCTATCATTTGCAAATTGCCAGTCTTCTGACGGGAGTTGCTATGCGATCGGTGATTCAGCTGAAGAACATCCTGATGACAAACACAGCCGTTCTCGTTTGAGCGACAGTCATCTGCAGCTTGATGAGGACGTGCGGATGAAGGCTTCTTCGGGATGGTATTCTCTTTATCACTTAACGAATCAGGCTCACTATCAGCGTATAAAATGCTTTCAAGAAGATATTTTTCCTTTGTATCGCTCAACGTCCTAAACATTTTTGAAATAGACAACGAATTCAATGATACACCTTCCACAGGAGATTGCAAATTTTGCATATTCTCTCGCACAGCACAGCTTCTTTTCACAACAGTGTTTCCGGCACTGGATTTTAGTTGCTCTTTTTCCTTCTTCCCATACACAGAACGACCAACCCTCATAACGCTTTCCTGTTGCGCTTGCTTAGTTCCTCGACGCAGCTCCTGGCGAGCTGCAGGTTCACTTCCCGTTAAATTACGCTGCGAGGGAGTGATGGAATCGTTCTTATCCCGTTCTAAAGAAAACAACTTATTTTGTTCAGTGTCGTGCTTCGCCAGAATGTTGCTCCTTTCGAAAGCAATATTCGCGTAGGCGGATGATGATCTTGCAGCACGAATCCACTTATTCATGACTATTGGCTTGTCCTCATTCAAAAACTTCACCTTCGTTGCCGTATGAGAATACGGTTGCTGCAATGGTTGCTCGTCGGAGTGCACTGACATATCCGGCTGGCTACGTCGTTGACGCATTATTTCGGCTGTACGTCTTCGCGAATCACGTAACTGTACTGTACCACGCTCAAACGCTTGTGCGTTCATTCCGGTTGCTTCTTTTAGCGCATGACAGCGTTGCGCCTGACGAGAACAGCGCATAGAAGATCTCGTAGCATGCTGCCTGCTACTGTGATACTCCGAAGTGTTTCTGCACCCAATAAGATGGCCATCTCTGGATGAAAGGATAGTTCTTGGAATGTCCACATTCTTACCACCTTGTTTCGTACTGATATCTGCTTTCTGAGGACAGGCAATACTCGTATCAGCGCGAGCGATGTTTTTTTGAAAGCGTTGTTGCTTCCCAGACTTAAAATCGCTGGTCACCAGCAACGGTACAGCAAAATACGGATGAATTTCACGAGGAACGCCCGTATCTACGGAATCTGACCGCGTTATTAGCGAGTCGCATACGTCTCCTCCATGTCGCCGATATGACACGCCAACAGCCAGCGACGTCAGTTTCCCGTCAAGCTCTGAGCTGCTAGTTCGTAGCGAAAAACCACGGCGAAGGCATGCTCCAGTACAAAGTGATTCTTCCTCTGATGGTTGTTTCTCGTTTGCAACTACTTGTCCGTACGGTCCGTCAAAGATTGCAGTCACGCTAGAATAACGCCGTCTTGACTTATTGACCGTTTTTTGTGGCAAAAAAATTTCTTTGGAATGAGCTTTTTCAGCGTTGGCACAGCTTTTCTCAACGTTCATCTGCACATTTCTATTTGAATCACTGGAAGACGCTTCTGAATCTTCGTTTTGTTGCTGTGATTCACTCGGAAGCACAATGGAAGAGTACTCTAAATCCTTCGAGGGTGCTTTAATCTGTATCCTCCCTCCTTCTGCGTGACAAATTTCTGTCACGTTTTTTTTCAACTGTTCTCTTGAACGACTCTGTCTGCTACGTAAAGAACGCCTTTCAAATACCGCATCTATTAGGCCACGCAATCCACCATGCGACGACAAAGCGGTTGGTTGCCGCAATGTGATATCCGAAGGCAAAGCCATTGCTTAATGCAATAAATTCGCTTTCGTTACATGCTATCAGTCAGCGTATCGTTGAAATGTTCAGCAGTGACAGTCCCAAACAAGCAAAAAAAGGCGAATACCCTCCCCCCCAAAAAAAACTGCATAAACGTAGATGACAGCGAATAGACCTTTAATTAGGTATAAACACATGCGTCAGCCAACCAGCCAATTCTGAAAAAAAAAAAAATCGCGTCATATCAGTAATCACACGACCAGTTCCTTAATACGCATTCAAATCGAAGGAGTTCGAAAAAAAAAAACAAAACAAAACAAAGAAGCATGAACTTTCAAGAGTTTCTTTGAAGCCTAAGAGAGCTCTCTCGGTTGTTCAAAGGTCTTCAATCACTTCTATGATGCTACATTAAGTGTGGTTGATTCCTGAAACTGAAAAAAAAGACTATTAAATGTTAGCCCTCTCCACTCCACACACACACACATAGAAAAACCATATTAAAAAATTTTTTTCCGAACGAAAATGAGATTCTAAGATCATCTCATTTTCCCCCTAACTCTCTTACCTCACCAGCATATTTCTTGAAAATGTTTTTTTTTCCATTGACAGTTTAACAAAAAGTGTGCATCATCACTAGTTTTTTATTTTCCCTTCAAATCCCAAAAGATATTCCATTCAAACCTTTTTAGGCTACTGACTCGTGCAATATTCCTGGTGGGAAAGCGAAAGAAATACAAAATTCGCTAAAAC
This sequence comes from Baylisascaris schroederi, assembly GCA_006503575.1. Classification (NCBI taxonomy): domain Eukaryota; kingdom Metazoa; phylum Nematoda; class Chromadorea; order Rhabditida; family Ascarididae; genus Baylisascaris; species Baylisascaris schroederi. The sequence goes on from QEWY01001293.1 coordinate 695,127, forward strand.
CTTTTCTAGACTATATTCAAATCCTCTCTTGGCTTCCTATTCAACCCTTCTAGTGCATACATATAGCACGAGATATGGCGTTAAAGGAAGAGTAGAGTAGGAATAACTCGAGAAAAGTCTAAAAAATTAGACTGTGAAGGCGATTGAAAAGATTGAAAATAGTAGTAATGCGAGGCCCAACAAAGCCATACAATGAATCGCTCATGATTCCCGTGGGTCAATGAAGCAAAATTAGTGAACACATTTTGGAATCTCCTTCAACGTCAATGGGCCAATCCAGTGATCGCGCATCTTTGCGCAAAACAGAGGCGACTATTCCTATAGTGCTAAAAAAAAAAAGTTATTTGCTCATAAAATTTTTTTTACGTTACAAAAAAAACTCAGTGAGGAACCACTCGAGAAAATCAGCGAGCAAAGAAGAAAGTCAGTCACATGACCGACTTTTGCTCACGGATTAATTTCAGATCACTGCCAAGTTTCTTCGAAAGGTTTGAAAAGTTTTCAATTTAAAAAAATGCTCTGAATACTTATTCAAATCTCTGTTAGAAATACATTCAAATATAACAGAAATAGGTAACACGAGTGATTCAATGTGCAGTACTTATGTCCGGCTTTTTGTAAGCCTGGGGGTGTGCTCGAATAAGAAGTACTCAGTCACTACGATGACAACACAAACATACTACCAACGTCTCAGGTGGCTTAAGCATAACGTCAGCCACAGATTAGCCGCTAAAGCAGCTTGGTATGAAAACACACGGACGGTCAACGACGACCGACGAAAACAGCTCGTAAATGCGACTTTCTCTGCAGTGCAAAAATCGTTAACAAAGGAGACAAGAGAAATTCTAACAGACAAAATTTAAAACAACGCAGTAAGAGTCAAGCTGAAGTTCTCTTAAGAAAAATTCGTTTCCGTATCAACCTGGTACTCCCCAGGTTGGCTTCAACGAAGAAATTCTAGTCTCAACGGAAAATACAGTGCTTTCCTCTAGTGGAAATTGACAGTATGACAGAATTTAAAGTCACCTGAAATATTTTCTCAGCTACTGTGTCCTTTGATGACAAAGGACATAGGTACACATAAATGCTTTATTTAATATTTTTGGCTGAATTACGCCAACCGAATTTTCGAAGCACATAGACGCTAGCCTGCACACTGAGACGTTGACAGCATCACAGACATCCACACTTACATACCTCACTCCTCATTTCCGATCTGTGAGAGACATAGAAGTATAAAAAACATCTTTTGAAAGGAAAGACGGGAAGTAGTAAGGAATGTTCTCACGTATTTCACCTCTCTTTCCTTTTCTCTCTATCCTCCCCCCCCCCCCCCCCCCCCCCCACCCCCCTTGCATGCATATCTCCATATGAAGCATCCTCGTTCGAAATATGCAGCCATCTGATGCATACAGAAATTAGCACCATGCAAAAACTCTGAATTTTAAGCATATGAATTCAACACTTCACATTCAAATAGGTTCAATCTTGGGGTTTCGCAAGCTTGGCGTAATCTATGAGCACTTCATCAATCAAGAAGATGTAGGCATTACGTCTTCTATACGAGATAAATAGCTGTTACATTACCTTGAATTGAACTTTTCGAGCGAAATAAGCCTTTCTTTAACACGTTCTCCCCTAAATAGCCCTTCCTCACCAATGACATATTTCCTTCCTACTGTCTCAGAAAACGTAGAAGGATAATTTGATTTCATGTTTTTGGAACGCTGGGAACTGTCACTGTGCTTACCAGGATTTCGTAGTGGAAACAACCCCTCGTCCCCTTCCTCAATAATCTTTCCAAGCTTGAGAAATTATATCCTTTACGGTTATAGCAAATCTCCATCTCTCATCAGCCTTAGATCCAAAAAAACATTTCTATGACCTTAAGAAGCATATTATATACAACAATTTGCGGTGGAAACCAATCACTGAAGGGAGGAGGGATGACAGAAAAGAGAATAAAGACGCTCATCGGCGGGCCGTTTCGATTGGAACGAATGGATTGATGAGAGCAAAGTGCAATTTGTTGGCAATGTTCACCATAAAAAAACGTTTCGAAATCGCGCGTTTCACTCGTATTGGCGCCAAATGTATTTGAATCGGCAGCAGCCGCACTGACACATGCACTGGCACGTTGGCTGTCACTAACAGCTCCAAGTCCTAACGTGAGAGGGTATAGCCCCTCAGCCTTCGTCCCGCGCTGAATTGATAGAAGTATTTGAAGAAGGGATACCCCACTGTAGTCGTACCCACGAGCATATTCCTGCTTTACCGAACACTCCAGAAAAAAGCGAGTCTGTGGACCACGACAATTCTAATATCACTCCTTACAATTCTATGTAACTTACTAATCATCTGCACCCAAAATGTTCTGTATGGTTTTGCGGGAGCAAACCCTTGAAGGTTCCTTTCATTTATATGCTTTAAGAGACAGCCAAAGTTTATTCAAGTCTTAGTGAATTCGCTTTCGATGTCTCTCTCCACGAGTCAAAGCAAGCAGCCCCTCAGGTGAACTCCTTCCTACTTGCTCAGTGATAGCATATTTGCGAGATGTAAATTTGATGGTAGAATACTGAGTGGTTCACAATAAACAAAACTTTTTCCAAAGCTATCTTCTATTACATTAGATACAACGTGGAAAAAAACGCTTAAAATCGCAATCACTCGACTGTCATTTCATGAAATCCTGTGAACCTATAACGCCTCAATAATACCATATATGACTATTTGTTGCAATGATTTGACAAGCTGTCACCATCCAAAAAAATATAAACGCTGAAGTATTTATAATACTCGCAATATTTAAATGCACAGCAGTGATTTTTGCAACGTTACACTCGAAAGTCTTCACCATAAGATACTGCTAAAGGTTAAGTCACTTTTCAAGCACTTTTTAGAATGTTCTTTCGGGTAATAATTTCATGACTGCACTTTAAAGTTTTATGACTTGCAATGCTGACAACGGTTTTTTTTTTTTTTTGAGATTTGCTAAATGTTGAGCGGACAAGACTCTTTACAATTCTATCACTCCTTACAATTCTATGTAATTTGTTCTAGTGTCCGCAAAAAAAAAAGAAAAAAAAATCTCTGCTTTCTTCACTCCAGGTTTTAATGACCTCTTAGAGCCCTTCTTCCGACTTTCGATTTATTTATGAGCGTTTCTCGCATCATCTCTACAGTTCACAAAACATATCTTCGCTTGTCGTTCACCGAATTTTACGTCACCAAAAAAATTACCGAAAAAAATATTTCGGCAGTTTTGCATTTTAGGTGACACATTTTCCCGAAGCGGGTGCCGAGAAATTGCAGAAAAGCAGCAGAAAACACAGAAATGGTAACAAATCTGCAGGCAGACGTCAAATACACATAGCTGTAGACGTTAACCGCTCCAGCAAAAAAAGACGATACAATACCATCGGAGGTGTCAAATATCGATCGAAATGAAACAGTCGTTACAAGAATTTGTGAATGGTTAACACCTCTCTTTGGAGCGAATTTTTTTATCTGGACTATGCTTACACGATAGTTATTTCTTTTCCTTGATGGTCAATGCAGTCTTAGCAAGCGAGTGCGATTTCGCGACCTCAAGATTGCCTTGTAGATGCTTTACCCACTGATCTATCTCAAACCAATTAACACCACATTATTTCTCGCTTAGGGCACATTAACTCTACTGTGCTCAGGTCTCCATAGGCCCGGTTAGCGTATATGTCATCAATCGTATTAAAACTCATTTAACTATGATTGAACAGTATAAATATAGAGACCTTGTCATACATAATGATAAGTGAAGACCTCTGCAATATTTCAGTGGCATAGCATTCGTTCGATTAGCAAACGTCGGGCGCTGGCTTTAAGAAGGTCTTTTTCTGATAGGCTAGTGACGACTATGCGAAAATCTTTTTCGAGTTAGCAAGCATACCATGGAAATTAAACACTTCAAAAAACTAAACTCAATTATTGACAAAAACGGCGGGTTTTTGTGAGTGAGTATTTCCGCTTCATAAACAGCGCTGTTCTGGTTTTTTCTATGATCATTGCGCGGGAAAAATAAAACAAAACGATTGCAAAGGCATGAAGTTACATAATTTTAGCAGCATCCACGACATATTGTTACAGTGTCCTCCTCAGCTGACAATAATGCGGTTTTCGGACCGCTTTTAGTCCAAATCCCGCAAACGAAGTCACGAAATAGATGTCAGAATTTCGATGCAATCCCAACACTCAACTACTTATGAGCCTTATTTCTATTCAAATGATGAATGCTGGTTGTAAGAATTATCAAACTATAAGAAAAGTGAAGGCATTTAGCAGAACCATAAACTTGGCTCACTAATAATTTCTAAAACAGGACACAAATAAGATAGCTTACAGATCCAAAGGATATGATTGAGCTATCACAATGATGCAAACATAGTTCAACTTATAATGCGCATGAAAGTAAAAGCAAAACCTAGACAAATACCTCTGAATGGAAAATTATCCAGATAAACAACTTCTAGACGGAGACATTACTTTATGTCTTAACGCGCTGAAAAGTGAGAAAAACAAGATGGTATTTGCATTTCACTTCCTGAGAGCAATACGAATGTTTCGCTGCATTCATGACAACAACTGTCCCAGTCGAGAAATTATTCAGCGCTTGCACTGTTCCGGCTTTCACTCACCTATCTTTCGCCTGTATTTATACAAAAATTACCCCTTTCATGAAGATGGACTGCGAAAAGAACCATAGCAATGCTTTCCTCACATAGTGCTTTCGGTACTTGATTTTCCCTATGTGTTACGTTAACATGAAGATATCGTGGAATTAATCAATGAAAAAAATTATAGCAAACCTTTATCACCGATTCAGCTCGCTTTCCGGTCACCTCACGTTCTCTAACGTTTTTGAAGCGAAGACTGCGTCTTCTTGAAAAACCTAAACAGGCAAATGAAAATCCATGACATTCTTTTCTGATAAGCAAATACGGGGAAGATTTCGTGTTGTGGCAAAGATGTCGAGTAAAAAGAGTTCAAATGGATGGAACTTTACAAATAAAGAAAAATTTAAAAACTTCGTTCCGAGATATTCCAAACTTTCTAGTGGCATATTGAGGTACTATCCAAAATACTGTAACTTTTCAAAAATCTGCGCCTTCAAAGTTTTGCAGGCAACAAAATCCAAAAATCAATATTGAATAAAAAAGAAGCTAAACAGAATACAATAGGAAAATCAGCGTTTCCTTAGAGCTGAAAAGAAATGCGTGTATTTGAAGGACTCAAGTATTTATTATCGACATAGTGCTCAGTACAAAAATTAACAACGTCCAACAGCACCATAAAATCTGCAGGATTTTTGAAGTGTTAGGAGCTCATACGTCGATTTTCTATTACGTTTGCCTCCTCACATCACATTTCCACAAGTTTGTGCCAATAAAAAACTTTACTCTGCTTCCCCCTAGAATGCGGCTAGTTCATTGGCGAAATTTCTTCAAGCGAATTTATAAGCTGGTATATTCATGAAAATAAATGTGTTGTTTTCGATTAAAGAAGGGAGTTCTAGGCTAAAATCTTATGCGTTTAATACTCATCTTAGAAATCGGTATTAAGCAACTCATGCGGTGAGGTAGTTGCACAACATAACACTTTACACTGTAGTCCGAAAAAAACAGCCTCCAAAAGACGAACCTAACAAATCGGTGACAGCCTTCCGTCGAACCAGAGGAGAATCGATTAGCGTCATCGGCAATACGCCGATTCGACTGTACGTTTCACTGTTTCGTCGAGTCGCTTTCGGCGATACATTTGATAAAGAAGGCCTAAAGCATCCACGAAACATGCTTCATTTCAGCTCTTCTCACATTTACACTATCCTGTATTAATGTGTAAATTCATTGCTCTTACGTCAAAAAAGGGTCAGTTCGATTATCTCAAAACGCTCGCTGTGACAACTATATAAGACGCACTGCAAAGTATACATCAATGATGAAACTGCAACTGCGGCCCAATAAACAGGCGGCTATTTTTGATGATAGTTTCTTAGACGAACGCCACTGCCACCGAAGATTCACATTTGGAGCTGCTTCACAACCATTTCCTGTATACAATTCGACTATTCATGAACAATGATGTCATTTTAGCGAAGGATACTAATAATGCTGTTTTCAGGTAAAAGAGGATTTCAGAGCAGTCTTTTAACGCCTCGACAATATCTTACACCTCTAGCCCTTCAGTTCTATGCCATCAATACTGCAGAAGGCAGTCAAGAAAGGATCTGGGAACGATTCATTCGAAAAGCAATGTGAATGAGCAAAACATCATGTGTGGTCCTTACCTCAGCATACTGAAAGATAGTAACTCACTCGTCGTCACTTCTGAGCTCGATTCAAACACGCTATCAGCTACAATGTATTCCGCGAATTAACAACAACAAAATTAATAACAGCTACATTCTTTGATAAAATATCAAGTGAAATAACTTCTAATATATTACGGAACATGCACTCGTGCAGGCAATAGTTGGTTGCATGCATCCCTACAAAATATCTCTTATATGTGCCATTAAACAAGATGCCCACAACAAATCTATAATTTGATTTTTATATCTGCATTTAATTCTTGGTACGTTCCAGCATCTCAGTATAAATATATTTAAGCTGTTCAGGACCACCTACCGCCAAATCTATCACTGCAATGCGTCAAAAGCTTAAGAAGGGAAGTTACAGATTTGAATCCGATGTTCGAATGAGTTGAGCAAACTTTGTTTACTATAGCAAAAAAGTTTCATAGGACTCGGCTCAGACGGCTTAGTTTAGTTGCATAGTTTTCAGAATGTAGAGCAAATCAGAGAGGTCCCGGGAAGAACAAAAAAAAAAAAAAAAAACAGATCCAAGCAGTATGTCGTTAAAAGGCTGAAACTGCATCGCGCGATTTCACCTACGGGATGGAGCGCTAATACCAAGTTGGAACATTTATCCCATTCCAAGAGACTTCAATAACAATGACAATGATGAACAATCAGATGAGCCGAATCTGAATTGAACCTTTTTAAAACGCAATGAAATAAATGTCTTCGCGATTCCGAAGCTTAGCTTCGCGAACAGTTTCACTTCAAACGTTCATTTAGGTTAGCGGAATCAGAGCATATTTTTGGTTGGTAATTTTGGAAGGAAGTCTTTCCACTCTCAACAATCCTCCCGAATCAACAAAGGCCATTTGATTTCCAAAACAAGCATGACAAAACTTCCATATATGTGGGCGAATTCTAATGAACGAGTAGGTAAATGGATGTTTATCACTTGCAGTATTACTGACAGGCTAACGCTATCACCGGTCATTAAAACAAACTTACAAAGTGATGAAAGAATACGATGCGCATATCGCGGATCTCTTCTTGCATAACGCGTGGCCTTTGAAGTGACGCACCGTTGTGGTGCTTCAATCTCAAAAAGAAAAATTTTACAGCTTACACTCAACATCCTAAAATCACATAGTCAGTTGCTTCGTTCAACAAACTATCACAATCGACTCCCCACATCTTCCCTTTCTCCACCTACTAGACAGCGTTCACGAACTAAATTTTTTCTCCTAATTCTAATTCTTTCATCTCCACTCTTAAGACTACACCAGGCTCTTTCATAATATGTAACAGTGTAGTATGGTACACAAAGCAGAGAAAATACTTGTGACGCATAAAAACCTGTGACGGAAACAATTTAGCATGCCTGTGGAAGGGCAGCCACTTGAATGTTTCGCTAGGGTAGGAAGGGGGAAGAGGAGGAGGAATAGGGGCACTCTCGTGGGTGAATGCGCATACTTGAGCTTTTCTGACAATTTTATCGCCGCGAACAAGAAGTGTGAAAATGGTAGCCATATCCTCTATGCTTCACATCTTTGCGAGAGCATCTGGAAGTGTACCCGACTACACCTGACAACATAATTAATTTTGAACTTGCACTGAAATTATTTCTGGAAATGCAATGAAAATTTTTAGGGAACTCTTTCTTTAAGGAAACGAAGTAAAATGCGCCAAAAATTTTTTATATTTCTTCTTTTCAGCGATAGTTTTAAAAGCATCATTTTTTTAAATCTTTGCATTAGCAAGTGTTTCGGATGTAAGAAGCACCATTATCATATCAAATGCGTCGCCTTTTTTTTTCAACAAGTATCGTAAATTTTTCATGCACACTTTTCCATATTACTCCGAAAAATGATCTGCTTTACAAATATTATTAACAAAACTATGGAAAATACATTCTTTGACAAGATGTCCAATCAAACGAATAACGAAAAGATAGAGAGGATTTTAAGAATGTAATATTATTTGCTGGAATCGTGGAAAATCGTGGAAAATAAGATAAGAAAAATACTCTAGGCGAATCCTGCATGTAGTTGATATGTCGAACGACACTGACTGCAGAATGAGGGAATTCGTTGCAGAATAACATCGAGCCATCACGAACGCGCCTGAAAGGAGAACGTTGACGGAAGATGAAAATTTTCGCAATTTCTAAAAGAAAGTTAACGAGACTATAATGATGAACGTAAAACATTATTTAAGAAAGTATGGAAAATTCAAACGCTAGCTTTCACTCCGAATTCCGAAACTTTTCCACTTACCGCCAATGCAGAGAATTTGCTAACATAAAGCACCAAATACAACATAACCGCTGGTTGGTCTCCTAACCTCTTTCAAGCTTTCAGTTAAGACAAGGACGTTTTCTGGGTCGCAACCTAGTATTGAAACATTTGGCTGACTGAGACATTGCTTATAATTATTCAACAAAAGCCTTATTTCCACAAAACCAAGGGCAAAAGCACTGCAACAAAGAATTCAGACTATGGAATTTGCGTTTGTCGGACAAATGTTGTTTTGGTTCCCTTATACAATCCCTGCTTTGTCTTTTTCCAACTATCGTGGTCATGTTGCTTGAGCTGATCTTTGAAGCTGTTAATCTCGCTTTTCGTTCACGTTCTTGAATAGAGGTACAAAAAAATAGAGAGGGGTAGCAGATGAGGGGAGAAAAAAGCCAGGAGACGCTAATATTTCTCTTGATTAGTCGTTTCAGTATTTTTTGGCTATTTGGTTTCATATGAGTTAAAATCAGATCAGAAGGTAATCTTGAAGAGCAGAAAAGACGATTGACATTAAGCAAAGACTAGAAACCACTAACGTGCATTTAACTCCATATCGTTTCGTGTACTTCCCATGTGCATAATGGAATAACAGCTGTTCGTCTGTACCAAAAACATGACAGATGTAATGATCTGCAATTGAAATTTATAGATTCATTCATAGCATTCATAAGTTAAGCTCATATCGAGCTGACCCCTTTCCTTCTAGATGTCTTCGATAAATAGGGAAAATTGTGCCAGTCATCTTCACTCTCCCAGAGAAATCAACGCCCCAAACCGAATGCAGATAAACCCTAGACAATCTCCTTTTCTTCAAAGATTCTTTCATCTCCTTAGCTGATTTCATGGAATTTGTCTGTTCTTCGCGACACTAAATTCTCATGTTGTTTTATGCCCAGCGTGGTTTTTGAGAAACTCGCAGTGCAGTCACTAACTGCTTTTTAACGCTCGTTCACAATTTTAAATAAAGTGAATTAATTTCATGGGAATATTTCGTGACTTTTCAAGATTAAATGGGTATGCATTAACAGATTTGCTACCCGAGTTTCTCCAGCTGTGAAGCGATTGTAAACCAAGGTTGGCATAGCAAAAAAAAAGAAAAGTTCGACTATTTCGGGTAAGAACTCACCAGCTCTAACTTTCACATCTAAGCCGATTTTTAGAAAAAAAAAAAAACCTTTCTGAAGTGAGTTGACAATAACACCAAGCAGCTGTCTATTTTCAGCTGAAGTAACGGCTACCACGATATCGTTCGCCATTAACCGATGGGTGATCTCTCTTCTCTTATTGTACACTATTACCTGCAAAAATCGTGCATATTGTTTCAGTTAGTTAATGGCTTTGAAGGCAAAATTTCACTTCGATAGCCGTAGCCTCCAAAGTTTTTTTTAATACTTCGTGCTATAATGCTATATGAAGAACCATTGAACAAACATCCATGCCTCAATAAGGTAAAAAAATGGCGAATAAAGACAATGAACGATTGCGCATCGCGTGCACGCTACAATAAAGATTTCCTGCACCACTGTGAGCATCGGTAGTATCAAGAAGAATTTCATGAATTTTCATTGCTAGTTCCTTGCATTATGTGAGCCTGTATTAATACCTTAATACACAAAAAGTTTTTATTGTAAATTACCCAAGCAAGGAAGTGGTTATGTCATGGCCAAATAATAAATCTTCCCAACGCCTCCACTATCATATAATCATCATTATGCGCAAGAGCATAAACAGTGGATGTGTGGGATGTAAGCGAAAATTCATCACTAAACAGCCGAACATGACATGGAGTCTGACAACGAAAGAAATATAGATGAGGCACACCATCGCCACAGAATAGAAATATTGGATTACTAACCATTTTATAGTATATTTGCATAAAGATGGTTCGCGCAACAATCGCCTGTTTCCTTAACGAAACGATAGCTCGATTCACAACTGATGATGCGCCACGTGTATAATTGACCGGTACTGCGCCAAGCGAAAGCAAGAAACACTCATATATTAGTGTTTCACGAAGAGGCAATGCAAATGGCGCAATCACTGTATCCGCGCATGAGCTCCTGAATATTGAATACTTGTGATTGAACGTTCCAGGATTCAACTCTTTTCAACAAGCTCATTCGCCAGCAAAAATTCAAATCACCTGAGGCTTACCATATCGATATCAAGTCAACTGCTCAATGCAAAGTGCTGATGATTATGATGAAAAAAAAGTGCACTATTCGGTTGTCTAGAAAACCCCTGTGCTAGTCATAATTTGCGCAAAAAGAAGGATAAAGAGAATCCCTACTGGATCTAAAGCTGAATACCGAAATAACTTCCATACAAATCTCTTGAATTTTAAAATAAACTGACGGTGAACGACCGATAGGGAATAATGAATAAAGAAGGCAACCAAACGTGGACATTTCATGTAATATGTCAGTAATCCGTAGTTGATCAAGCCTAAGTGGGCAATCGGCAGCAAAAAGAACTCTTCTAAAATGATGCAATATCCACTAAATTGTAGCACATGACAAAGTTATGAATCTTTAGACCGCTGCATCGCGTTTTACTATTAAATGGCTTTCCTTCGCACACGTTTAAGGTCATCCTTCTTGGTAGCCATATTTGTTGAAGAATTAAAAAAGGACCAATCCCTTAAGAGAAATCATGGCCCCTCCACTCAATGTTCTCCATGCTGCTCCGTCATTATACGATTTTTCGGCTGGTGGCAACATATAGGCAAAGCTATAGAATGATGATAAATAAAAAGAAGACAATGAGAAATAGAGTCTGATGGCTTCAAATGAAAAGCCTAGATAGCAACTCACAAAGAATCTGCGCATGATGAGGCGGCGCTCACGTATCTGCTCGACGATGAATTCGTTTCGCTCAACGATCCGCTTCCAATACTCGCATGACAACTAAGAGATAAATTTCGGTCCAGACGCACATCTTCCAAGCATTCTCCTTAAATATTGCTTTTTAATGATTTGTTTTTGAATTGCTTTCTAATGACAAACGGCTCACCCATTACTAAATTCTGTAAGTGTAGAAACTGTTGTAACTATAATAGACACTGGAAATCTATAGCGGCACTTCACGATTTGGCGCTGCTGCTTTTTTAGCATAGGATGTTATTTTGCACCAGAGTTAAGGAACATAGGATCGATGCATAGAAGAAAACTCACAGACGAGGTCTCGGACTCATAGCCTGCAAAATCCGTTCGAATATTTATTGTTCTACAGAAAAGCTCTTATACTTGGCGAGAATTGAAACCCAGAACCGAAGGAATGGTGATGTTTTAGGGCATATCAACTGAAAGAATCAACAACTAGGAAGGTGGTACTTGAAAGTTGAGCCCACCCTACGCCTGATCGCGAAACTGCAACCTTATTCGAATCGTTATCGTATATCATGAGCTGAAATAAGTGGACAAACGAGCAGACAGGTTTCTGCACTGCTTTTTTTGTTTTGCCAAATGAAAGCATAAAAACAGTAGGTTTTACCTGTAAACTTATGAATGCAAAGCGCAACAACAAATTAGAATTGCTGCTAAAAGGCAGCAAAAAACGAAAAACTTATATTGAGGAAGAAGAAAAATTGCTGTGTAAAAAATCTCGATCAGAAATATCTCCCCTCTCCCTTCGAGTCATCCAACTGATCCTGGCTGGGTTCGAAATAATGGAGCTCCCTGTCATTTACCTAAGATAAAAATTTCAAACTGTGCGAGCTCATCACAAATTTAACGCCTAAGATCAATGCCAAAGCAACCGCTATAACGTCCGAGATCAATAAAAAACCTATGAAGAAAATCTCCGGAAACCGTCGATAGCGCATGGTAGCGCTTCTGCAGTTAAGCTTATCATGCCAACCGACAGTCCAACAATAACGCTTGAAGGTTCACGATATGCTTTGCAATGAACCCGAACGACAGTGCAAAATCCCAACCGGAAAGAATCGTTCTTGGCAACACCTAATTAACTATGAAGCAAATTCGACTCATAAATTCATCAGCAGCTTTGAACATGAACTGAGTAGCATTACCTACTGCAAAAGACAACCGACCAGAACAAAGCTAAAGATATGTGGCCATTCCAATTTGCACATTACATTCATCAGATTGCTTTTGTAGCTTTCGAGTCCGAATGAAAAATAAACAAATGTATGTATACCTATATGCACAGACTCAGCATTCAGTTGCATGAAGCACGAAACCAACAAATAAACTAAAAGAAATCACGATGAGGGAAACATAAGAAAAGGAATACCAACTGATGAAAACGGATTCACACAATGGAAAAGCGGTAAGCGAAAGATTTCGTTCACAGCGCAAATCTTATAGTTGATAGTTGATGCTGTAATCAATAAACATGCAAGAATATATATATATATATATATATATATATATATATATATATAGCAAAGAGATTTAAATGATCCTTCAACCACAAGTGAAAATCATTCTCTGATGGAGATATCGGTGATTAAAGCCAGAAAAACGGAAGAGGTCTACTGCACAAGTCCAGACTATTCTTGAGGCTAACCGATAGAGTAATTCAAAAGTATGATTACTTCAGCTGACTGAGGGCACTGAATTTTGAAAACGTAATTTTGAGCAAGTCAATTCACCAAATTTACAGCTTTGATTTGTTCATACAATCACATCTGTCACTTACTGAACATAAAAAGAACACATATACCTCAATCAGAATGCATCACCGAATTAGCCAGAGAGATCGTGTTAGATAGTGCTAAAGGACAGAAGAAAAATATGAAGAAATGATACAGAAACCATTCCGCGCATTCATAAAACAGTAACTTTGCCTATAGTTGTCGCAGTAGGAAAACAGAAAGAATAATTCAAGTGATAACTGATTGAAAACCAAATCATTCTAATGTATTTCTCTCAAAAACTATATACAATCGTATGAGATTTTAAAAAATCCTACTGCTCGAAAAAGTTTTCATTCATTTACTGAAAAAAAAAGAAAAGAAAAGAAAACGCTAAAAAGGTTCCCAAAGAAAGAGAGCCCTCGAATGCACAGGAAGAAGCAAATATGTTGCTACACGACTACATCAACATAAACACAAACAATTTAGTCAGCAATTCCTTTTCATCATATTCCCGATATGCTAAATAACAATTTTTCTCATATGAATCAGTCCGCTGGTGACGAGTTTAATTGCAAACATGAGAAGAACCTGTAATATATACGGCATATGTTGCAAAGGGGAATATATCACCTAAGGTGGGAGGTGGTGGAAGAGAAAAGAGGAAAAAGGTAAAGCAAGTCCATAAATAAAGGCAAAGTGAACAAGATCTTATAACGTAGAAATAAACCTTCACGATATATCCACGAATGTTTCCAATATGTCAAACCATTGCTGGACAACTCGCACCTAAAGATTGCATGCCCAACAGACCTAACATACCACACTACCAGTATTGGTCCCACACCGGCGCCCACAAACACTGCCTGTGTTTTCCTTACATGCAGCATTTCCTAACCCACACGATTTCCCTCCATGTTTATGCCATTCATAAGCGAACGACATGCCAACTTGATTTGGCTGATGCGATGCAGAGAAATAAAGAGATGCACTGTTCTCACCGAAAGGAACCAGAAGAGTGAGTTGTGCGTGTCGCAATATTTGCTTAACACGTCTCCATGCTGTGCAAAACAGAACAGTCTCATAAGGGTTTTGTACGGTTCGTCTTCTTAATGAAGCAATTCAGTGTGTACGAGTAACAACTGTGAAAATCAGATTTCAGCTGGTATTCAAAGATGAAGAAGTCGTTCGACTTCGTGAACGGAACCCATTCCCAACCTGTCTCATAACAAATAGGTTTGGGAATTTCCTCACATGATAACAAAATTTATGCAATTTCCACCAACACTCATGGAAGCGGAGAGGTGGGGGGAGGGGAGGAGGGAGGGGGGGGGGAGGATGTTGTTTTTTGCAGCTCGTTAACTGCAAATCCACAGTAACGTTGTCAGTGTTGACGTGGCAATTACTTCACATCGTTCATCACTATATGTCATTTCATAGTGCTAATACTGCCGGAATAAATTACAAAATTTCAAACTCTGTGTTTCCCAGAAGCTCTATTAGCCATTACTTATGATTCAGGGGAGGCCAACATATGTAATTTGCTTTGACGTATACAATCGACTAACTTCTAAATTGTTTCGTGAATCTTGAAAGGGGTTGTAACATTCAGTGTCCAAAATTCGCATTTGGAAGATCACTTGTAACGGATCAACCGATTATGCATGAAATGTACTCTTTACAGGTTTGTAGCATCGTCCGTTGCTGTCTACGCACAAACGCGTAATTTGTTCTTTTCGTTATTTTCTTTTGCCGTCACCCACTCATAATACTTTTACAGGATATTGTATTACGTATTTATTATTTGTTGGCTATATATGAGGATAGCTGATCCGATCAATGGAACTTCAAAAATACACACTGAGGCATTTCTTTAAACACACTTTCCTACATATAAAAAAACAAAAAAGCTTTGCAACAGCACATCACAATGTAGATTACCAGAGCAAAGAGGAAATACTAACACGCTATTTAACGAATTGTTCTGCAACAATATAGCGCTATATTTCCGTACTTGCTGTAGTATAAGATTATCATAAAACTACTAACCAATCGATGAACAAAGAAAGGCATTTACAAAGCGCTTCGAATATGTCCCCACAGTATCGGTAGCAAATTGGGGATGTTGGGACGGCGAATGAGAGCACTGCCCCATAGCATGCAAGATGTGCGCACATCGACGAGCTGCAAACTTATTACACAAGTGTTTTGTTATAGTTTCCTAATGTCTGAGGAGATATCTGGAAACCTGAAATGGACAACTGAAAGAGAATTAGAATCACACTCCAGTTATCATCGCTGCTTACCAATCTAAGTTGATATATAAATTCAAAAACAGTTCTGCTGCTAAAAACGATAACTAGAAAAGTCCTAAAACTATTTCTCAATCTACCTACTCTTTCACATTTATAAGCTCTTCAAGACGGCACTAACGAATCGACTATAGCAGAGTCTGGATGAGCAACAATCAAGAAAACAGGTAAGAAGCAAACAGGTGTCTCTACTATCGGATCATATATTTACTCTTGTCCCAGTTGTTACAAAAAGCTAAAGGGTACAAATTTCTTTCATATATGGCATTTCATCCCCTTTGAAAATGTAATCGACATCATGGAATTCAACGCAACAATAAATGCACTTGCAGAAAAGTCATCAGCTCAAACTACACTAAAGTTCTAAAAGAAGCGAATACAGGGATGCACTATAGAAATAATGCTTCTCTATTCATTACCTCATACCTATTAAAATAGCATGTGACAAGAAGATACAATCTCTAAAAAAATTATTCACCGTATCTCTAGAAATGAGTTTGAAAATGGTCAAATGAAGCGGCGAGATTAATATCAAGGGGAAGCGACTAAGCTATTTCACATTCGTGAACGATGCCGCATTGCGAGCTGAAAATTTAAACCAACTCTATGAAGCATGTTGGCTGAATTCATTAAAAGAAGCACTCAAATTATGCGTTGTGATACAAAATACATGCGAATGGGTGTTTTGCAAAAAACGCGAAAATCCGTCAAAGAAGTAGAAACGAAAAAGGTAACCATTAAGTCTCTTTGACCCCAATTAAAAGGTTTGTATCAGGACTCAAATGGGAAAAAATCACAAAGAATAAGATTAGATCGAGGGGCGATTAACTTCATTAATGACGTTCTAGCAACCATGATCGAGAAGTTGCGAGCAGACTTTTTCAATTTAACGCTGCTATTCGTTGCACAATATCGCAGCAAAATTTGGTCGTTAGCAAAAAGAGAGCAGCTTCAACTGTCGGTTGTACAAAATTATATATTTGCAGGTGTACCTACCTATTTGAAAAAGTTGTTTTTTGAAACTGAATTAAGAATATTTCATGAACAACCTCTGTTCTAGGCTCTACAGTGTGCTAAAATTGAAATTCTACGAGATTACCCCCACCAAGAGCGAAAAAAATATCGTCGCAAAAAACAAGATGAATTACTACCACAGTTGTTGGCACAATCACCGTCATCAGAAGCGGAACGTTCAAGTTGAACGTCTAGAGGATTTGTATAGCGACGCGTTGGAACGACAACCTTCGAAACGTGTGCACGGATAGCAACGCGCGGTTTTGGAGTCGATATCTGAAAAAGATTTTGCTGTCAATGATGACTTTTTCTCAAAAAAATCAAAAATTATCAAATGTCTTCCAGTGAGTTGGCGCTTTTTTATGTTTGATTAGGGTTATTTCAATATGATGGAATGAGGAAATCTACCGAAAATATCTTTGCAACAATCTGAATATGCTTGACAGAGGTTTTTCATATAGCACTTAAAAAATAATACTCCTTCTTCCTTACTTTTAGAGCTCATGGTTTGTATTCAGCCAGAAAAAATTCACTGAGGCGTTCACTGCGAAGTTGTTTCTTATTTGTATATCGGATTTTTGAGTGGAAGCTGCAGTTTTGAGCAGAGAATGTTCATTTATTATAGCTTATAAAATGGAAGCATCCGCGTTAAAGAACTGCGGACAGGAAGCAAACAACGAAATTGAAAGGCTACCAAAGCTTCGATCGACAAAAATTTACGGATTTTTCTCACTTTCTACAGCTTCTAAAATGATTCTTTAAAGCAACCAACTATTTAAAAAATGTTTTCTGTCCATCTGCGATAGTCCACTAACTACTCACTTCTCGAAGGCCAAAAAACGCCGCTTTCAGTCGTAACGATGTAAGCTGAGAGGTGGAAATAATGCTCGTCACCGCTAAGCATAATTTCAAATACCCTGCACTACTGTCAAGATATCATAAATCGAACCAATCCGCGAATGTTCTGAATATGATGCGCATATCTGTCAAAATTAGCGTCATGAAAGTGAAGCTTTATACACCTAAATGTCTACTAATGCAAAAAAAGATCCAAGAATATCTATAAGCAATTCACTGGCAACAGGAAATATGAAGAAGAATAGCAAACTACTATTGCAATCGTAAAGCGACATTTACATGTCGAACATTTTTACGGGAAATAGAATGACGAAATTACGCTATTACCAATCTCATGCAATGCCTATAATTAGTGTTGACAATCGAGGCCATAAACAAAATTTCTTTTAGGATCCTGCATCAACTCTAAAGTACTAACGTAGTACTACTATTCATCCTTCTAAACGCTCTTCCACTCTCCATGATAATGTTGGGAATGTAACCATTGCAGCTGCAACGTAACCACGGCATTTCTTCTCCCCTCTCCTTCCCCACCTTCTCCCCACTCCTTTCTGCTTCCTTCCTCGTCCTCCCTTCCATTCATTCTACCCAAGTTGGTCACATCAAATAGATACTTGCAAGATGACAGCAAACGACAGAAAGCACTGAGCGATGAAACTAAGGAACATTCGCGGTGAAATTAATTTTGTGATTTTATGATCAGTTTTTTAGACGGGAAACCAAGCCGCTAGCTGTAAACTTTTTGTTTCATCCTTTTAGAAACTTTTTCATAAATTTCTTATGCGAATATAATCAAATGCATACAGAAGCAGAGTAATCCGAAACATTTGAAAAGAAGGAAGGAAGAATAATGAGGTTCTATTTGCAAAGGACCATTCAGTTCCTATGAAACTCTTCAACTGCTGATATAAGGGAATCGGATTGGTAGTATGGTATAACGGGAGTGGTCAGTAGTGACCATCGTGTCGCTAAAAAAAACTCCCTCAACGAATACTCTGTACCATTCATTGAAATGCTGAACAATGCAAGAAGAGAGGAAAGAGGACCCAGTAGGCAAATGTTATATTTGAAAATGTTATATTGAATCTAGTAGTTGAAAGGTTAGCAGTGGGATGGATATCAGCACTTTTAGTCACCTCCAAATGCGTCACATTTTCTATGAGCCATCGTTTTGTTGTACAGCACAATGCAGCCACATCTTTCTAAAGATTCATTCATCGCCACCCTAACAAGATTGTTTGCCTCAATAATCACACACCTCCATAGGAGTAAAATTTTCTGTAAGCTTGTTCTCAATTTTGCATCTTTTTGGTCAACAATACGCATAAACATTAATGCACAAGAAACTATAAAACTTCTTTTCAAATACATTGGAATAAGATTCTGTAAATCAAACCCTTTGTCGAGTCAGCAATCTTCGGTGTTGACGTTTTCTGTTCGAATGAGCAACTTGCACATCTGAATCGCTCGCATCACTTTCCACATCACTCAACGCACCCAAATGTTTCGACTGCTGTAAAAGTATGATGTGATTGATTGCACGACTTCTATGCTTATTGTGCCTAGGTGAGCATCTCTTATATGCATCAATTGCAAAAAGAATATAAGATAATCGAAAAAGATGTTGCGCGCAGAAAGCGTTTCGATGACAAAAGTGAGGAAGAGTGAACGGTGAGGAATTTGTGAATGAATAGCTTCACATGATTCTAGACTTATGAGTTCAATTCCTCTTTTAAAAAAATCGTCAGCGACATACTTCTTTTATTGCTTTCACTACATCCATGCGCTTTCTATCATTGACCGTAAACACCAAACATAATCAATTTCTAATTCAGCTGAGTCCTCCCTCGCTCGCCATTCTAAAAGACGCTTTCACCATAGATGTTCCTCGAACACAACTCGTCTCGAATTTTCTTCTGCCCTCTGGAGGTGGTACTCTGTACAAAATTCCCTGTCGCGAATAGCCTATTGGATAAGCCGGACTGCTAGAGTTCAATAAGTGAATTAGAGGCGTTATGGTACATGTAAGGTATTTTCACACGCCACATATGAAAGCATTCTTCTCATTGCCTAATAGCTGTGGAGGGATGAACGTAGTAAAAACGTTCCAAAATGGTGTACATGAATGGTCCATGTACGAGACCATCACATGTTAACGTTTCATGTGTAAATAAGAAAGGTGCTCTAAATAAGAAGATGAAGTAGAACAAACGAAACATAACAGATGTCAATGAAAAAATTTGATTATGGTTTGAAATGATACCATTAAAGAAGAAATTAATGGCATCAAATCAATAATTCCTCACCTTATGCACACGAGACATCGTGTATTGGTTGTTTCCTGAAGTTGCGAAACTCTCGACTGCGCTGCTTGATTTGGCTTCAGCGATAGTGCCACCATTAGCGCCTATCAAAATACTGTCCCCTGCAAAAGTTGCTACATTAAGCTGGCATGCCGATAGGCATAGGCTGCCCCATTTCGCTGCTGTAAGAAATTACTGCAATGAGAATAAGCATGTTTCCCCATCTGACCACTGCACAATGCATTTATTTCGAAGTCGATGGATCAACATGAAAGGTGGCATAGGAGGCCATACTGCAGTGCACATTATATTCACGAAATTTAGTGCCTCTGGCTTCAACCTTCTCAAATTGAAAATGCAGAATAGAAAGACAGACACACAAAAACACAGGTGCGGCATTGTCATAACGCAAAAGCGCATGCGCCTTTCTATTCTCAACAACCTGCCAAACTCGTTTTTTTGATACCACAGTGATTAACAACGCAAACAATTTCCTCGCACACTTATCGATATGCAAATTTTTGATGTGGTAATTTTACAGGCGTTTTGACAAAAGCGCGTATAATGGTTTTCCAAAAAATTATTTAGTTTGAAGCCTAAATGGGAGCGCCACTAATAATCTTAGAAGTCAAGCTATTGGATCTTGATTCCTTGAAGATACACTTATTTATCATTAGTTCAATCAAGAAGTCTTTACGCGCTATGATGAACTTTTGCAAAAGACTGTTTAGGCGATCCCGTGTGTACAATATGCACGCGTTTGTCGATCAATCGGTCTTGTGGTTTGTATGCCTAAGACATGAAATTTTTTATGCAAGTAAACATGAAATTTACAATTTATAACATATATGATACTTGTAGATATAAGTGTGGAAGTACTGTTTAGTATGAAAGTAAGTATAGTAGAGATGTGACATACCTGGGTGTAGTGAATATGCAGGTTAGGGTATTGAAATTTTCCGAGTAAAGTATACATTCCCAATTTTTTGCGAATCATTTCGCTTTGAAAGAATAATTAAACATATCGGTTGTCAAGTAGCATGCAATCAAATTTCTCTTGCCAGTCGAGTGCGGCGAAAAAACGATCTTTTTGACTCAGGATCTGTGAGCCGGCTAGTTCCACAGGGATATAAGTATATAAGCATAGTATTTGTAGTATATAAGCACGGTATCAACCATAACAACGATATCCCTCGTATTATGCTCAGAGTCAACACATACCTGTACTATGTTTCGATCAGTTAACTACCGCTATCCACAGTATAGGCCAACAATATTGTTCTTTGACACGCGCTTGTAGGAAGCACATAAGAGACTGGATTCAGCCATTTACGGTGCAAAGTAGCGAGTTCTTCTTTAAATATTTTCACTAGCGCAAATTATAAAAACAAGACATCAACCATCTAGCAATTCGAAGCAAATGTAGACGATAATTAACAAAGACACACGTATGATGACAAACATTTTCAAAAACAAGTAAAATTTCAGATAGAATTACAGAAGTTTCTCAACGTTTTTACACAAACTGTTCAAAAAGAATTAAAAATTCAAAAATAATAGACAATTATTTTACTATGCATTCTTATTCATCTCCTATTATTCATAGTTTTTTTTTTCCAATTTAGAAGCTTAGCGCTTATGCCAATTTCAATTTTTTAAATCGACATGATTATATAAAGAGAGGAACTTGCATACTATTTCATACAGAGCAGACAGAGAATATTATGAGGTCTTTATTGTCATATTATATTAATATAAAAAAATGTTTGGACTATTCTTATAAAGCGATCTTATCACATAAGGGTTTGACTTACAATATTTATAAATTTTGAAAAAAAGGTCATATTGCGAGAGAAGAGAATGAAAGGAAAAGCAAAGAGAAATTTATGTTTGAAAGAAGTGCTGAAGTGGGATGCTTTATGGAGAGGGGCTACAAACATAGCGTTGTAGAAGATTCAAAAATTGATAGAATTTCTACTATGTCAAAAAGCTATTAAAGTGGAAAATTGTTGCAAAACACAGTTTTGCAAAAAGAAGTCGGACCTGACGAGATGTCGGCATTCATCGATTAGTAAACACTGGAGAGGTGTTTTAATGCTCAACGTTACAAATGACGACCTCAAAGCAACCGGTAATTTGCCGAAGGGAAATTATGCGCTTATACACTTTTTAGGGTACGCCTTCAGGTATGATTTCAGCGGCGAATTAGGACGTTTTTCATCAGACACTTTTGATTATCGTTGCAGGCCGACCTTCGTTTAAACCTTTAATCGCAGCACACCTGACCAGCATACAAAAACAGAATAGCTTTGTTGTGCCCAAAACGTCACAGTTTCGCCATTATACCTATTGTTCTCCTTTGTGTCAGTTCACGTAACGGAGAATTAGTTGAGATTTAGGAAACGTCAAATAGGGCTTCTATTAACTAGAGCGGCAACAAAGTATATTTTCACGAGAGCAGCAAAGAAGTTTAGTATTGCTTCAAGTTTCGATTTGTACCTTCATGGAACGTTTAATTCAAGCATGCCATCAGTGGGGAAAATATGTTTACTCAATGATAAAATAATCTTGATCGCTATTCTGTCCCTAACCTTAGGTATTGATTGCAATAGCCAACTTCGCCTTTATTCGTTTGCGCGATTTTTTTTTTTTCTACGCGCTTCACTTACCTTTAATTCAGTTATTAATAAAGATAATACAACGGCTAATCATAAGTAAAGCGAATGCTGGGATAACAGAAAAGCTTATATTTAATTCATGATACGCCAGAATGTTAGAGCAAAGATTGAGCTAAATATGCGACCTTGCTATTAACTCAACCTAATACGCATTTACCAAACACGTACAACATTTTCTTCCTATTCTTGCTGCACCGTGCGAAGCATAAGCAGTGTTTTACATTATGCTTGAAACTGTGCAGAGTGCAAAAGAATGCTGGTAATAGTATCGCGCTCAGTCAGATTCATGGAAAAAGGCAACCTTTTAACCGTTTTCGTTACAGATGCTGAGCTATTCATTTAATCTCTATCGCAATTACAATTCACCTATCGGTTTCAACAATGGCAACAACCATGTTCTTAACTGATCCCCCACCCCGCAAGAACGTTTGATGCCAGTGTCTGCGGAGATTGTTTGCGTTCGCACAGCCGATTCACTATGCACGACAAAATTTTTTATTTGAAGATGAAATGGACACCAGGTGGGTCTCAATTTCGAGGCGTAATTATGGAAAGGGGTAATATGAAGTACAAATTCATTGGTACGCTGAGAACTCTTCGATAAGCGTAATGAACTCCACGGCATCGAGCAACAATTCCGGTGCAAAATTTTTTAAATTTTTTCATATAATATTCTCGGTTAATGAAGAGCTATTTCATAAATAATTTAATAAAATAAATCGCTGGCTTAAACACCGATGAACCTAATATAGTTATTGACAATAAATGCGATGTTTAGGCGTTTGCCGCATTTTTCTCCTCAAGTACTCAGAAAAAATGATGGAATATTAACAGATTTCCGATGAGAAGCACCAAAAGCCTCAAAACAATAAACGTTTGCAATGAACATCATTCTAAACTCTCCCCCAAAGTTGAACAATAACGTACCATTCACTTCAGATAGCCTTACATCCCGCTTTCTGACGCAGGCCTCAATAACAATATCGGTCCTATTCACCTTGGTTCTACCAAGAAGTATTTCGTATTTCACATTGCTCTCGGTGTAGGAAAGCGCTATCGTCACTCCCATTTTGTGGAAGCCCCTATTTGACTGTTCAAAAACTATAAACCGATTAGTCTCACATCGGCCTATTGCAAGGTAATAAAGAGGCTTGTAAAGGGCTTCATCCTCGAACATATGACATCCGAAAAATTACTAAACCCAGCCCGATATTGTTTCTGTGCCCAGACAGACAACGGCGTCGCAGCTGACATCCTATATGAACACGCGGATCATAACAATAAAACAGGAAATACAAACACATGTAGTAGACATTGATTATGCAATGGTTTTTGACGTTATAAACCTCAAGAACTTTCTCCACAAGTTAAGAGCGCATAGTCTCAGCAGCATTGCTGCGATGGCCGGAAGCATTCTTTCCTTGTAAAGGTGAAAGTTGCTAGATCCTTCTCCAGAAATTATGAAGCAATTAATAAAGTACCTCAACGAAGCATTCTTTTTTTTTTTTGATGTGCATAAACGATGTCTCCGACAAAACTGTCACTATGTGCAAATTTTCGCGAATGATTTAAAAATCGGCCACCATGCAGTTTCATATTCTACAAAGCGATCCCCTTGCGTTTAGTGAATTCGGCAGTTAGATGTTTCAGCTTCTAACATGAATGACAGCCTAGGCTAAATGGCACGCTTATGTTATCAGTTGATTGTTGCATCACAAAAGTTCCTCGGTACAAAGGTTCCTCCCGATTTTCGTCGGAATACGCACTATTTAAAGATCTCCATTAAAGCGTTCGAGATGTACAACTTGTACTAGAGTATTAATGCTTAGAACATTACCGTAAAGCCTTTCATTAACTGCTGCCACTCCATACCTGAATATTAATCGCGGATTTGGTCGCCTCTATTACACATAGATATAAATCTATTTGAAAAAGTTCACGAATATTTGATGCACATTGCTTTGCACAATTTCTAGGGCCGTTTAACCCGACTATGCAACTCCTCTCTAGTTTCAAGTTGCTACTTCTGAGGGATCGCACCAAATTGCAAGCAGTACGTTGAAGCCACATTATTATGGGCAAGTGCCCATGTGCTACACCGCAGTCACGAAATACAACTATCAAGGACGGCAACGAACATGTCCATCAGGTTACTTGGGAATCCATCACGATTCTCCCACAGGATGTTATATCTATATTTACCAACTTAGGGGACCTGCTCCTGCCCCAAATAAGCATCAATGGATTAAACGATGAACTTATGACACATGAAAGACCAATAAAATACGTTAGACTTATCAGTGAGAAGCCAGATAGCAAGTTTGAAGTTCAAAAGGTTATAAGCTAATAATGTTGTTAGATTACGCACAAAGTAGCTAACGGCTCACTCGCAAACATCCAACCGATCGAGCACCGCATGACAGCACAAATGACATTAACGAGGGACAAGTGGTAAAGTGAGTTGGATCAAACTGAGCCCGTAACCGATCATAAAAGAAACCCGCCCTTTCAACTTCTTATTCGTCCTTTGCACGACTCAATTAGCTCTTTTTGCATGGCATCTAACAAGTTGCTCTCGCAAAGACTGTTGCTACCATATGAATACCTTGCTCTTTTCTCAGCTAAATAGCCATTGCGCTCCGTAACAAAACCTCAAGTTGAGAAAAAAACCTCGCCTGCTCCTCACAGTTCCAGTCGCATGCATAGGAGGAATCATCGTTGAGCTCTTGTTCCTATATCTGACGTGAAAATTTCCTTTATTCCTCTCATAGGTTTAATCTGAAAGCGCACCACACTGCTTTAAAGCATGACATCAAAAGTTGCTTCACTCATCAAATGTTTTTTTGAGAAATTAGTGAAGGTGCAAAAGGTTAGGAATGAAATCGAGTTGAGATTATCAGCACTTTTATCAAAACCTGAACCTTGTTAAATAAATCATTAAGATATTTATATGGAATGGTGCAGAGGTTGGTTTAAAAGTGTGCAAAGGAACCGTTCTTCATAAACTGTAAAGTGGCACCAAATATTTAGCATATATAAGAAAGGTGGTGAAGGAATTAACTTGGAGACTCATAAATCGTTTATCAGAATTATCAAAAATGCTTGAAAACTGCACCAACGAGCAAATTAACCATCTCCGTCTTCTTGAAATTTCATCAAGCCTATACGTATTCAAATAAAATCACTTCTTATCAATAGCTATGCTAGAAAAAACGGATTCCCTCTGGAAGGGTGAGCCTATAGAAACTGGCTCACATTTGCAACTAGATACATAGATAGCTGTGACATCGCCAACTTCAACTTATTAATAGATGAACTTTAGAACATTAAGCTCGGTAAAAAAAATTTATGCAACCGATGAAGTCAGGCTTTCTTGGAGTCATTTATGCAGTCTACCTTCCTTCAATAAATCGGTCCTTCTCCCTCTCCCTCACACTGGTGTCCTTTATCCAATTTATGTTGCCGCTACGAATTTACACTGTAAGCACAGTGTAGAGATTTTTCTTTTCCGTTTTTACCCATTCCCCTTGGAGGAATGATTTCGGTTTTTTATAAGATAGTGGCGCAATGCTTAACCAACGTATTTCTGTCAATTTCATGGAAGCTGAAAAACGGAATGAAACGAACTGGGTGACTGTATATCCACATCATATGACAGCACCGAAACTCAGAAGTTCCTTTCATAACTGCTATGGTAGAAACCATCAAAACATTCTCACTAACACTAGTAAATGCAGTACAAAAAAATCCTCCAATGTTCGTGTTCAACGCGCTAGAATGACATCTCACCCATGCCAGACATGAAAGGAGAGTCAAAATAGAGACTTGCGAGCAAATGCCCTCTCTTGGGTAGTTAAAGATCACTCTCCGAACCCTCGCCGCTTCCCAAACGTGTCGCTTGGACCTCTCTCAATATAATAGTAGTGTTACACGAGTTACATGAAGAGTAAAAATTATCCTACAACTCACACCCTTCCTAGAAGTCGATACCTCCAAAAGCTCTGCACTAAGTGCGATAATTTGTTGTCGGAATCCAAGAATACACTCGCCGGTAAAGAGTTTAATCGGCGAAAGATAAGAAATGAGCACCCACTCTCCTGAACTCGACTCTGAAGCTTTCTGCTCTATTTAGAAGTGCGGTTTCCAACGTAATGCTCCAACGTGCCGAAAACGCATTCACCTCAAACTACTTCACTTGATAACCAAACTCCGTTAACTAGGTAGGTCATAACATAACCGTTAGCCGACATAGGTCTTAACACGATCATTCTGAACGACCGTTGCAGCTATAAACGAGGCATAACACATAACCAAGCAGTTTATTCTTGAAATGAAACGCGCTCTTCTGGCACCACTGCCGAGCTTAGCAAAACCATTCATATAGCGTGCACGTCGACACCAATCACACATCTTTTTTTAGTCAGTTCGGCAGAATTTCACAGAGTTCAATGTCAAGACCATATGAAATCACAGCTCGTTGGATTTCTTCGCTACCCCCTTCTTTTCCGCTTGTAACTTAAAGTTGAAGACGTTGCGAATGAGAGTGATATGTGGAAAATTATTGCCTATAAATGACAGAAAGATTCACTGAAAGGTTACAGACCGGTTCTGGCATTTGTTATATTTACAAAAGATTAATTATTAGAATGCAAAGATATCTCAGCTCATAGGAATGTGCTGTAACAAGCATCGATGTGTACAACAACAAAGCAAGATCAACCTTACAGATGAAGTATAAACACTCCACATGAACACAGCGGTCATTAGTTACGAATCTCAGCGTTTACTTTATTAGAAGAAAATATTATCCAACTTAGTGGTAACCGCTAAAACTTTATATTACAATTGGTCAGATTGTCAGAAAAACCTTTAGCACCTCATTTTCACCCCTCTGGAGTTAAGTTCAGTTCACTCGCAACCCAATTACTAATCGTTCAACTTTAACCTTGCTGTTTAGAAGCCGTCAATATTTGTTCTCAGCCATATTTTGCATGCACCCTATTCGTCACAACGGATGATGAGCCGTTCAACAAGAACCTCAATTTTAACAATATAAGCATTAGTGCTCCAGTCGATAATTCACTGGTAAACAACAATGAACACGAGCTGGCAGTTCAAGAAAACATTGAAAAAGCTGGACACAATCCCTATACTGCTTATCCATGAGACATTGGGAAAAGAATCCGAACAAATTTTCCGGTTCCTATAAGTGGCCTAAGGAGCGAAATATAAATATTACATTTTTAAGGGAATCATAAGAAGATGTAAAGCAATAAGCTAGATACACTGAGCACGAACCTCACATTTTGTTTTGTTTGGCGATGCGAATAAGACGATTAGCACATGGTGACCCGACGGCACATGAGTGGACTATAACTTTCGAAGAAAAAGATCGTTTAAAAAATGGACTCAACCATTCGAATAAAATGGCAAATGGTTCCAAACCTCAGTTTGAAATAGCGGTGTTAAGAGATATAATAGGTGCAAAAAATTAATCATGGCAACACGATCAGCACCAAAGCAAGACATCTATTAGCGAGCTGCATCACAGTGCGCGCAGCAGGAAATTATATGAAGAAATATACCTTAGCGCCTCGTTACAGTTTCACTCTCACTGTTGAATCATTTCATCCCGTCTAAAATAAAAAGGAAATTCCATCGCAATGGCTGCTAAAAGCGACCGCCTAGCCAACAATGACTTGCCTTAAGTATCTCTACATAATCGGGCATTAAGTCGTGGCGACGAACGAGGAATGGTAGTAGCATTTAGACCTCTTTAACATTTATGTTAATTAGGTCAAATCACTCGTAAATAGCTTAGCCTTTCCAGTTTTCAAGCGTTTCAAAGTTTCAAAAAAAGAAACTCTCTGTACCTACTTCCTTACATTTCATCGTACAAATCCACACTTTTTTAATTTGCCAACCGACAATTCCATTGCTTATAGCATTCCTTCATTGGTCGCAGCATTGCTTCATTTTTTCCAAACCTAACTTCTATGGCAACCGACGAAAAGCATGACCTTAGATCAGTCGTCGTTAAAACTATCACAACTAACGAACGCCTTGGTTGCCCACAAATGACCAGTGTCTTATGAATAGACCAATGTCTTACGAATATAAAACTCTCCGAATAGGAATGCTCTGGAAATGTTTCCTTTCACTGCTCACTATTGCAGTAAGCAATACGAAAGTAGATCATATGAACGTCGTGTAGACCTTGTTCCAAACTTAGGCTTTCCCTCCAAGTTCTATCGCTGGATAGCTCAAATTCATCATCAGTAAATAACAAACATAGATCATTGAGAAAAGAATTTGACGAGCCGCGTCAACTGAAAATACATCATGCAATTCTTAGATTTCATAAATTGTATTAATGCAAACGCTCTCTGCTGCTTCTCTGGCACGAGAAGTGAAAACATTTACAGATCCATTAAAGGACAAGTTAAAACGAGCTAGCTGAACAATAATTCCCGGAGACAAGATAAATGAACATCTCAATAAAAGGATGCGGTAAAAAACCTTGAGCGAACGGTCCTGAGCTGTGGTTACCTTGAGAACGGAACTGATGCTCTCTCTTGAAAATTTTGATAAACTATGAACCAAAAAATCTCTGCTAAATTCGAGGATCCGTGGTGGTTCGCTCTAGGATCTCTCACGCTCCTTGTGGAGGCTAATGAGCCACATCCAAAATAAGGATCCTCGTGGGTGGTCTAAGATAAAATATTGACCTCAAGCGCACTCTCTGTTAAACCACTTTGAAAAGGACACCTGCTAAACGATCAATTCTCCGAATTCACGTCCTCTAGGGTTAACGTATAAACATTAAATTTCTGATGTGAGCAAGCGCATAAATCTTGTCCCACGACTTGTTCAACTCGCCAAATGGCACAAAGGCGACGCTGTATAGGCCGCCAATTTCGCAAACTTCAAACGATGCTCGTTGCGTACTCGGCAGTCTGGGTGAGCAGACTGCCTTGACGCGTATTTTCGGCCGACTCGTTACTAGAGGTGAGGCTGTAATTGGCTGAGTCATCTTGTCGTGAAGCTCCTGCACTGGACCCACCACCGACCACTTTAACTTGATGTCGAATCGACGTGCTACCTGTCGCGACAGCTGTCCGTAAAGGCTTTTGAGCCACAGGAGGCGGCGGCGGCGCACCACTATTTCCAACACCGCTTCTATCTGCAGCTGTTATCGTACCGTAAGTTGATAAATCAGGACCGTTTATATTCTCGCCAATATTACCTGAAAACTCGAAGGGTGAGCTTACAATAAACAAGTGCTGTCAACTTGCAAAACGTGTCATGAAGCCAATGGAAACCAATTTCGCAAATGGGGCCCTTGAATCAAAGATATCTTGCAGATAAAAAAAAACTCACAGATAATGGACGAGACAATAATCATCTTTCTTAGCAACAACTACTTCCGTTTCGCTTATTTTAGGAAAGAATTTCGTAAAGAATTTCAGAAATATATTCAGAAATCAGCAAAGTCATAACCTCGATATACCATTTTGAATGAGCATTCAAAAATGTGAAAAAAAACTCGCTTCAAGATATTTCAAGCATGAAAACGTTGAAAGCATTAAATTAAGAATGAAATTCATCGTCAAAATGCAATTCCATGATCATAGAGTTCCGCCAAACGAGGAATTAACAGCGCATATATGTAAACACAGACATAAACACAAATAGTTATTCCGATGACAAGCCGTTACAAACAACGCAATCGTGCAGCAAGTGAATCGCCTGCTTTATTACAAATGGCTACACCGACAATCCGACTCGAATTTTACTGCGCAATTAACGAAGCTTTATGGCGTAAAATTTTCAAACATTGCAGGTAGCAAAACTTGGATCCCTTGTCGCAGTGAGAAAATGTTGATAAAAAGGTAGCTATTAGGCTAGGACTCGAAAAAACACAACACACCATAAACACTGCTGTTAGCAGCTGTACTGGCAAAGCGCGTATTAGTGCCGGAACTGCTATGCGCAGCAAAGATAGCGGCAGAATGTGATGGACCAAGATTCGGGGAGCCGGGTGTAGGCGTGTGTTGAGAAGAATAGTTGCTAACACTGCCCTGACTTGTAAGAGTTGAGGTTGGCGTGAAACACTGATCTTGTTGACTGCTACTGGTGGAGATCGAAGAAGCCTGCAACTCGTCACACTTAAGCAACACACTCATTAAACATTTGCGCTCACATGCAAAATCGCTCTCGTTACCCATAAAAATATTTCCAATGAAAGCCTTTAAAACGTTCCAGTAAGAAGTTAGAGTGAGTAAATTTACAACGGTATGTTTCCGTAAGACTTATAATTAGCTTGCTTTCTAGAAAGACGCACAGAAAGTGAAGTTTCCTATCGCAAACAGCCATGCCCCTTTCCCTTTATTTGGCCACTATTAATAAGAAACCGACGAGCGAAGTTTTACTTTCAGACTGATCTGGTGGGCTTTCAAAGACACATCGATGATCAATACACGGAAAAGTTGAGAGTATAAAGAATATAAAAGGAAACAGCTGGCACCGTTTTTCCAATCGGCAAAGAAAAGAGTGCGTTCCATCAATTAAAAGGACGCTCTGTGGGTGGCGCCACTATTCTGGTAGAAAAAAAAACAACAGCAAGCGAAAACCTAGGAACGAAATCTTGCATCACGCGAAATTTTGCGATTGTAATTACTGTATGAATGCCCAGAAATCCCTCTCCTCCCCCCAACTTAAACCAGAACCCTTTTGAGAGCAAAAAAAA
This sequence comes from Baylisascaris schroederi, assembly GCA_006503575.1. NCBI lineage: Eukaryota > Metazoa > Nematoda > Chromadorea > Rhabditida > Ascarididae > Baylisascaris > Baylisascaris schroederi. Next base: position 726,260 of record QEWY01001293.1, read on the forward strand.
AAAAACAACCTCTAAGGTAGGCAGCTCCCTTTAATCTTTACAATGTTTATGTCTTACCCCGCTACAGGCATATAACGAAGGAGTTTATTAAAACGATCGCGCATCCACCCTCTCGTCTCTACTATAAACAAATGGAAGGGAAGCTTTAACAGTATTTTATGCAGAAATGCAACTGATTCAGAAAACAGTGACGCATATTACTGCATATTCAGCAAGAATATAATTGATTCACAAATGTGGAAATCCGTTACTTATTATTTTCTAGATCTCCTCCTTCTCCAAATGCTCGAAATTGGAATTACCTAAGGAATAGCTTTTTGCTCTATAAAAAGATAAAACGGTTTTAACAAAAGTGTAAATTAGGCATATCAATCCATCACCCGCCACCACTCGCCCAATCGTCAGTGATGTATAGAAAGATGCTAGGGAGTATGAAAGCTTCCCAAAGGTATGAGTAAAGATACTACCATTCGCCCAAACGTATGAGAAACTGGCTTCCCAGAGAGTAGGTTAGCAAGTATGAAGCAGAAACGAAAACTATGTGATGAGAACTCGATGAGGAGCATTTAATTGAGTAGGAAATAGGCATGCTTCATTAAAATGATATCGTGATTTTGCGTTGGAATTGATAGGATTACCACCTCAATGAAGATTCACGAAATGCGACCAAAAATTTCGCATCTCAAATATATAACACCTAAAAAATCACTTCTTTTCCTACAACCAAAACCATAATCAGCATATCACTCATCGATTAACGCTTTAAAGTAATGTAATGATCAAAGTGTTGAATTATTCGACAAATTTGGCTGATTCCATATGAGAATATGGCCAATAAAATTGAGTAAGTGTTGGTCAAAATGTGTTTTGATATTTTTAGTCAATATTTTTTTAGAGTAGTACCCAAGCACACATATTTACCGTTATTCTTCGAACTACTGAAAGTCGTTCCTGACATAACTACAGAAAGATTCGTATATATCACGTTATTTCCTCTATACTAAATTTAGTCCTTAGAAATTGATGTTTTCAATGAATAGAGTGTCTAATGTACATGCAACTTCCGCAGAGGAGAAACAATAAACGAACGTACGAGCTTGAAATGACTAAACAGACTTTTCACACATAACATGCATACGCACTTTATGCATCGAAGGTTGAAATTATTTGCAACCGTATCACCTAGGAAATTTGCATGAGCTTTAGCAGAAGGGGTCATCGGATTCCCATCAAATGCTCGTCCAATTTGAAGCATTACCTTACACAAACCTCCCTTATTTTCTTTGAGTTTTCGGCAGAGAAACAATCCTTTCTCTCAATGACCTCTCCGTGTTTCATAAAATTCGAAGCAGGTGTTGCGGATATGGGTACACTGTTGCTGTATATACACTAGCTGTTGTGTGCACATTCATATGTTGCACAAATCTTGAAGGAAAAACATCCCTACAAAATTTCCTCTCTCTAACAAATCCCCATCTAAAACCACTGGAAATTTGCAACTTCCACGGCTCTATTCCAAGTAACATGGTAAGTAACATCTGATCCCAATCACGTCGTTCAGTTAGCTTATCTAGCCAAACAGGAACAACGAAATGCAAGGTTCCCTGGAAAGACGACCAATAATGCCACCTTATTGTATGCAGCACTGCTTGTCCATTGCACATTTGGTGGTTGTATTGCTTGTGCAGATGTTCGTTGCTGTGACCATGTCGAAGGCATCGTTGTGTGCGCCGCAGCATGTTTCTGCTGATCGGCATTATTCACCGCACTATTGAATGAGGACAATTTGAGATTCGCAGAGCGCTGATACGGTGAATGTTCCCTGAAAGCCCTTGATATGAGGCGTGGCTCCTGTATTGTGCCATACAAAACTTGCCTAAACAATAGTGCATTAGTGCTACATTAGGCCGATTTTCAAACTAAGCGTTCAGAAAAGGGAAAAGAACGCTTATCGTTGGTGGTTAACTAGTTTCATCATTAGTTTACTTTGAGGCAAAAAAATTTGAAACTTTTACATTCGAGAAATTGTGTTTATTATGCAGCGCTCATCGAATCACATTCTTCTAAACACATTCTTCGTTAGATTATTAATAACCACATTAGAGGTAGATAACCATATTCTGCACCAATAAAAGATAGTTGAAAATAAACGCTCAGAAATACTTTGGTTATAGGCTTTGCAAATATAGCAAAAGTACATGAGGGGATAATCCTTGAGAATATATGTGTATGCATCACTGTGTTTGAAAGTTCCATGTCACGAATAACACTAGTGATGGGAATGAAATTCTGTAGGTATAATAATCTAAACGTAAAACTACTTTGCACTCACGACCCTCCCTCCCTTTATTCTAAATGACTGACTGTGACATGTGGACTCGCAGATGCTGTACAATTTGTAAGCCGAAAACTATCCTACAATTGCTCGAAGATTAAAAGACAATCTTTTCAGCAGAAGACTTTTGAATTAGACGATTCCAGAGAAACACGTTATTAGAGTTCATATCACTACTTACTGATATCTGGGCACCCGGCTGTCCCGGTAGGAAAAGGTGCTAAAGTGCATTTCGTGTTAACTACCCTGACTTTATTTTTTTCCCCCTAACTGGAGAGTTATAAGTCGGAAAAAGATGAACAACAAATGAGACCCAGAGCAATTAAATGATAGAAGGCATGGGAAAAATGCACTTAAATTCAACACAGCTGCCGGTTATGTTGATCTGACGCGGTTATTCTTATATATAATAATCACATTTTGTGCATACGTCAGTAAGAGTAAGAGTACGGTGAGTAAGAATACCTGCTAGCAATTGTAGCACGTGCGGTGACACGATCTTCACCCACCACAGGAGTAGCCCTCACAGAACTTAATGCCGAAGGAATTCCTCCATCGGCTGGCATTCGCTGGGAGACACTCACTTGGAACTTCTGAAACATATCATAGCAGTGACGGCAGAAATCAAAATTACACACTCTCCATCCTAAACAGATCAACGTTAACTTCGAATCAGAAAGGGAACACCAACTTACATCATTCAAACCCAAAGCATTCGCTTATATCACAATCAAAAAAAAGCAATAAAACGAGATCAGAACTGTTGTAAATTTTAAAAAAAAACCCCAGTGGTTTCAATGCAACTTTTTACTATAACACAATACAGAATCTGTGGCATTATTTCTCAATAAGATTTGAAGAAGCACTTGGAAGATGGATAGAATGACAAGGGCAGAAGGAAGATTACTCCAAAAGCGAAGAAAATATCACAAAATAAGCAATAAACCATCAATAGATACAACAATTCTCTTCACCAAACAAGTCCACATATTAACATGTTACCGCAAAAGAAACTAATAAAGAAACTTGCCTGCTGCCCTCCGTAGGCATTGCTTGCATTCCTTGCGCCAGCAGCCGCTGCTGCTTGTTGGCTTATCTGCTGATTCTGCAGAGCACGTGTCTGCAATTTATCGGTCATTATACGTAATTCAACTAAATGCTTCCGGCAAAGTGTTAATAGCTTTCTAAACCAATACATGGTGCATAGAGACACTATGGTTGCTAATGCAGTGAAAAAATCAGAATAAAGAAAAAAGAATGAAAAGAAAAAGTTGAAATTATGCACTGCCGTTTGATTAAAACGATGAAGATTGAGGTCAATAGTTTCAGTTGAATATGGAAAACAAGTCGAGGAAATTCAAAAGAACTGGATGCAGCATAAAACCAAAAAATTGTGTTTATGGTGCAACCCCAGTTCTTTCGTCCCGACTTACTATCACTACCCTTCCGCCAAATTGCTGTTGACGGCCATATATAACAAGTTACTCCTCTCGTGACTTTCACCCGACCCTCATCCACCCATATGAAATCGTTTTCTGAAGGGATTCCCCCTCTTGAAGCGAAAGTCTCACAGTACAGCATACCTGATCACATAAAGAGATTCTGGCATTCAAATTGCAGCGCAAGGATGAAAGATGTTCCAAAAGAATCTTCTTCATATGGACGTAGGAAAAAGAACAGGAAATGAAATTGAAGGGAAATAGTCAATTCAGTGTTGTGTAGGAAATTGCCTCGGACTGAAAATTTTTTGAGCAAACTGAGAAAGCAGTTGGAAAGCTGAATAGTCGAACTCGATGTTCAGAAACAGCAAAAAAATACAAATGTATTGGATGTGAAAAAGTATGCGAAACTGATCATCTAATGTCTGAATCATGACTTATTATCAAACTAGCTTGCATGCTCGTTATACTATTCGTAGCTAAGCATTTCAACCTTCAGCTAGTTTAACGAAAATAAAAAAAACCGTCGGAATATTTCAAGTACGCCTCGAGGAATGCATGCCTCCTTCCTCTCCCTAACAGCGATCGGAGCATCAATGAGGCTTAAAACATTCACGTTCGCAATAAAGAAAGAGTCATACCTGAGCAGGTGTTCGACCATACGCAGAATATGCACTAGCATAAGCGGCGTTAATATTCGAATAGGTTGAGTTGTTAACATCCTCTCTTGTAGTAGAACCACGGCGTTGCGTCAAGCCAGAATCGCTCATCTGTGATGGACCGCCTCGAGGGCTGCTCTTATGGATAGAAGCATACGCTTCCGGTTGCTCAAATCACGTCAACTTTACTAACTGCGCTGCTCTCAGTTTCATAACTACTTCAGTAGGAAGATTTTACGAGATGACGCACGAATCGGAGCTGAGGATGCTGTTGAAAGCTTATAACCCACTAGGCGATGAGGGTCATGCACTTACTGAAGTAGACGATTACGTTAGCTGTAAAATGTTCAAAAAAAATTAAACAATGAAGAAATACACGAAAAAAAAACAACAAAAAACTGCACATACTAGATGGTGAATACAGAAATGAAAAGAATTCCGATTTAATCCATTTTCACTTGCGCAATAGAATTTCTGTTTTTTTAGGAACAAAATACAATGAACCTGCACTCTCCAACATAATTACGCTCATTCAGCGAAATACGTTAAAACAGAGAGACTGTTACCGTAATCTGGCCTCGACCGTAATCCGATGATCCGACCGTAGCCATATTAAGAGAATTTTGCATAGCGGAACGTTGTGCTGGGGTCATCGGCTGCCTGTTCAGCGTTGCGACGTAATCGACACGCTGATTGCGCTGAAATTCATGTATCATGCAACGTCAACAAAACGCATTCAATATAGACGGCGATCTTACCGACTGCTACAATTCGCTTTCGTAAATTTCAATGCATTATACTCATGAAACTGACCGGTAAGTGAATTCCTATGATCGGGTGATCTCGAATTAGAACATCCTTCTAAGCTTTTCCTTTCATTGCACAGATACAAAAGCCTTGATACTTCTCTCGGAAGTTGTACAGTACCAGTAAGATTTCAAACAACTTAATTTAAGAGCGTTGTGAGCAGAATTTGGCGTCATATTAAGAAAGACCCAATGACCTGAACGAACGAGAAACTGAAGCTAAAACAATCAGGTCAAGCATATAAATAACTGCACTGGAGACAATATATGGGACGGTGAGCCTGGATATTTAGAATTGTTGTTAAGACGAGTGTATCAAATTTCACATAAAACACTATAAAAAACTACCCACTGAACATGGAAAATGTTTAAAATATTCAAAGATCGCATCAAAAGAGATTTATAACAATCGACTATCGCATAAATTAAAAGTGATCAATATAAATAAGAACTCAAAAAGAATATTAAATAAACTAAGTAAAATCGAAAATAATGCAAATGACATGAGATGAATAATCGCATACGCGGAAAAGCAGTGGTTCGTGTTATGAATGAAACAATATTTTTGTCATGTCCATCACACATGAAAAAGGTATAAAGCGCATCCACTCTTATTTACTTATTAATATCAAGCCGCATGCAAAACAACAGCGATACTATTCACCTGCAACGTTCCGAATGTGCTGCCTGCGTTTCGCTCCTCATGTGGACTTTCTTCGGTGCTGTACAATGGCTGTACCACCGTTGCCTGAGTGTTCGTCTGTGAGCTTTGCACTGCGGGTGTACGCCGCATCTGTAAAACACAAAACATTTCCACATCAACTAAATAATAAATTCGTTCCAAATAGTGCTGGTGGTGTTTCCAGCTTTCATTCACACAAATAACCGCTGCTTCTAGCTTTCAAAGATCACTTATAAACTTCACAAGCAATTGCAGCATTAGGCAAGCAAAAGATCATGAACACTGTCCATAGACTGGGATATTGCTAAATGAAAGATCTAATGTCTACTTATCTAAGATACAGTTAAAGGCCTAACGGCTTCATCAACAATTTTTTTTAAATATCAGAAGCTCGCACTCTAATTCACAAAAGACAGGTGCAGTTAAAAGTGTCTAGAAATGCGGTTTTTTTCACCCTTGTCCATAAAAACATTTGCGCAAAGACATCCTCCCTAATCGAGGAAAACAAACAGCCGCAACGTTAGAGAATTCCATGAGATGAGCCGCAATTAGACAGTAAATAAGCATTAGAAATAACTGTATATATCGGTTGTGGATTAAAGAGTTTTACGAGTTTTGAAAGACGCAAAACTTATCACGTGTTCCTAATAATTGAAGCTCATTATTCCCGGATCAGTGAATAACTGGAATTAAACTTCTCACAGGGATGTTACTGTAGAGTACTCGACTTGATCACGTGGGAAGTGACCTCTGACATATTGCCAATTAGTGCGCTACAACTTTTGACCGAAATATTGCGTCATAAAATTTTATCATCAACAATGAAGAATAAAATTCTCAAAAATTAGAGTGAACGCAAAGGCACAGCCCGCCGATGTAAAGAAGGAAGATGGTAAAATATCATACTGCTGAATCAAGGCAACGATAAAACAGAACAGATCGGAAAACGTGCACACGTCATCGCAGAACTAAAACTTTAAACACAAAAGAATTCAGAAAAACGGCGAAAAACAATAAAATTCTACGGTATATGAGCATTGTTTCCCCCACTAGCACCGAGAAACAAGTGACAGCGATTAATCGAGAACAACAGAAACATAAGATGGAATCAGGTAAAATGAATACCGAATGATAGGCGCCGGTTGGAGTTGGTGTGTCGTCGCTACTTTGTCGCCTCACAGTAGTTCCTCCCAGCAGACGGTTCATCTCAGGTGTTCCCTTTGCGCTCTCGTTCAGCGGGATTTTCCTTCAAGTTGTACAAATCAAAGCAATTTCACCCATTTCTTCCACTTGACGGACAATTCAGTTGAATCACATTACGACTTTTCGATTGTTGCTTGGAATATTAATAACCAGAAATAAAACTTAATCACAATTTGGCATTGGCATTGTTTAACTTTCGAGCAAGCCAAAAACTGACCAAGGATCAGCCAAACAAACAGGTGAAGAAGCGTATCACAAGAGGTAATACGACATGCACTTCTGCAATCCTTTCATTTGATGAAAAGTTGTATAAGTTGACATCAAGTAAGAAACGAGTGCAATAACATGCTCATTGCTTAACCAACCCGATCGCTCCTACGAATCTTTTATAAAATATCCTTTTTTTTCCCACCCGACCAGTGCAATAAGAAAATATCGATCAGTCTGAAATGCGTGACTCATAAATGCCGGTTAATTTATTCAAGTTTGATGGATCAGTACAGATAAGGTTACATAAGGTTATCCTACAGTGTACAGCATATCCGACAAATTTACAAACTCTAGCTTTACGGATTTCTCAGTTGAAGCTTGCAGTGAGCGCAGACTTATTCACACACTTATTTTTATAATACACATTTGTAAAATGTAACAGTAATGTATCAGTGAACTGAAGCTCCTCGAGTCGTTAGAAGTGAGTGAATTTACTGAATTCTAATTATTATAAAAAGAAGTTGATAGGAGAACGGAAAACTGCATAAAAATGATGACATTCTATCCATTCGTACAAACATCTATGGTGTTGAAATTTTGATGAGAATTAACCTAGCAATTTTCGTTGTTGCTGGCAAACACCGAATGAGTGGTGGTGAAGGCAAAATGGATTATTCTCGAGATTTGGGTAACTCAAATCATCATCAGAAATATGCCACCGCATCCTTGATGAACTATAGGCAGAGTTCACTAGCGATGTGATCATATATTTATGATACTTAATCTTACAAATTTTGATATAATACGCAAGAGCAATTACGCGAAGATGGGGAATTCAGAAGGACAGACAGTTATGAAAATTACAAGGATGTTCGTTTATAGTAATTTGATGGAGTTACAAAAGAGGAAAGAAGAAAGGAAAGTGAAATGGGTCGATTCGCAAGGTAAAACATCTAAGTAAAATATGTAGTCGAAAAAGAGAAGACCATTTCAAATTCCAATAATACGGTAAAGAGAGGCTTACAGAAGCAAATCATATTCAAGCAGTCAGGCCTTTCATTTATAAAAGACAAGAACTAAGAGAATTACTTACATTCCTCGAATGAGCTTCCGTACTACTGTTACCTCCATCCTTCTCGTATTTCATTTTTCTTTCTGCTTTCCTTCATCCTATTCAATTAAAACAACTAACCCTCTGTCCAATTTACCAAATCCTCAAATAACCACCTATTGCTGTAGTTTCCCCTTAGTATAACTAACTGCGCTTGCATGGTACGCTGGAATCTGTACAACTACACAGCATAGATAGGCAGCAAAAAGATAACTCATTCATGAACAACTCCATTACAATGGCATAATATGTGTCTTCTTCCATTCATCGTCACATGTTCGGTAGATGTCAGCAACAAAATCAACATATCACTAGGGAGAAAACTATGATGCACAAGCGTCAATCTGGCATCTCATTTACGAGAATCGTTTCTCTTTATCAATTCTCGACAAAGCCCTCTGAGTCGAATGCCATCGCTTTCTGCAAATTCATGAAAGGAAGCCTCAACAACGAAATACCTTGTAGTAGGGGATTGTGCACCATTGGTTTTCAGCCAGTACACTTCATCGACAGACCCTCCCATACCGTTCTTTTGCGCATGCCGAAGAACGGATTGTTTAGTCATTGGATCATCGGTTATGTACATCTGCAAATGACCAAAACTTGAAGAACAAAAAGAAGCGAAGGGGAGTGATTAGGCATCAGCGATGCAATAAAGTTAAAATTTTTCAAGTTGGAGATTTATTTTTTCACTTTCCAGGAAAACTTAATCGTTAAATAAAAGATAACCAACCATTATCTTTGAAAAAAACGTCCTCTTCAGCGTCAAAACAACAGCTCGCATACAAAATAAATATTCCTCATAAAAGTACGAAAACAATGGGATGGAAAATGAAACACTGCTGCATTTTGATGGCAACATGTTCTAGGGTGCGGATTCAGAACCTGGAATCATTTCTCACCACCATATTCAGTTTCATTTCTGTCATTAAAGCCGCATTGGTCTTTTAGATTTGAAAACCTTCAAATAACTATTAAAATCTCGAGGTAAAGTAAGTTTTCTTAAATTTTCTTACAATTCCGACAAGAAAAAAAAAAACGAGACTAAAGCATAAATACAAATGAATTGTAAGAACAAAACATAAATTTGAAAAAGAAGCATAAAAATTGCTAAAAAAAACTTTAAGGCTTTATCAACTTTATAGCAAACATTCGCCAAAGTAGCAAATCTAAAGAAAAATTACTCACCTGGTCACCGTGCATTAGAATGAGAGCGTTTTTCAATTCTGACGGACTTTTATCGCACACTGATGCCGCAGTGGTTGCCATTGTTTGGTGCGCGTTCTAAAGGCAAAAAAAAAAGAATCATTGCTATATAAAAATCAAGAATAAAAGATTTATTCTCAATAAATCGAGTTCTCTTTTATCAGAACTTCGAAAAAATCAAAAAGATTTACTTTACTAATATGAGACAAAATTGAAAATTTCCCTTTGCACAAGTTGGCATTTCTCTTCATGTTTCCATGCTCCAGCATGATTGTGCAAAATGAAAACTCATTTATGCATACAGCTTAAAAATAAATGAAGCGTTTTAAAGAATAATTTTAGTCAAATGAGTAAAGAAATGAGTAGCATTTCACATACAACAAACCTGAAGGGCGATAATCTCGTGAACTTGATGCACAACTTTGAAATTCCAATCTCTTTTTAGTGTTAAGATAAGCCAGAAGATAATCCACGTAAAGAGGTAGGTAATATCGATTACAATACATGACAATAGTAACGGCTTCTCTTCATGCTTAAAATTAAGCAACCCTATAGATATATATAGTAACAAGTAAATAAGAAGTTACAAAACACACAGAATCTTTTGAATCTCGCATCGAATACAGCTTTTTTCGACAACGAATGAGGCCATTAGAAGAAAACGACCGACGGTTCCATTTACGCCATTCTAGCTTAGGAGCTTCTATTTCCTTTTTTGAATGGCATTCGCATGCGACTATTTACAGTAATCCCCTTGCGCGATCACGCCCGTATAATAAAGTACAAGACACTTCTTTGCAAAACACTAAGCAAATACTTGGGTGCAAATATTGCAACTTCCAACTATGATGGAAACAATATATTAGTTGCTCATGCTATATCCGCCCCTTAAGTATGAAACATCAACAATGCAACTAGTATGAAACATCACATCCACTTCTAACAGGCAAAAAGTTAGCATTGTTGGTGCAATATTTCAAACGCATTGTTGCTTCAAATAGAAAAAAAAAGAACATGAAGCAATAGATGTTCGCCACTATCATTAAAAGGATGATTCAATCAATCTTTGCGCAAAAAAAGCAACCAAACAATACGAAAGGTAACATAAACAAATAAATGGTGCACGAGAAGAAGAGGAAATGAACAATTCTTTAACTCAATAAAAATTTCGCACACGAAACTTCATCAAATGGTTTTTGCCGGTTTTATAGTTGAGGGAAAAGTTTCGATGAAACGAAGAATTTCATAAAAATTCAAATTTTTCGAAGATCAAGTCTGGGAAATGTAATCTTATAGAGAAAATTTTTGAAAAATTCCACTCACCTGATACAGCACCATTAACGCATAAATTGTGGGTGCTTTAGCAATCACAATCAGTACGAGTAGTACGATCGCTGTTATATGAGGCGCATATCTGAAAATAACCTCACTTATTTCAACTACACACTTCAACAGTTCCCTAAAAGAAATTTTCGAAGTTTCAGGTTTTCGGCCACAGATTCCCTAAACGGTTTAGGCTGTCCCTTCTACAACACCATCTATAACAATTTTAGCAAATCACTATCTAAATATAGCTCAAAACATTGAAAAGCAATCTTTTTGGGCTGCGGCTATAAATGTGCCACACAAACACCCTCGCGGGTCTTTACGGCCCTTGTGGAGAGCCTCGCGAGGACACTGTTGCTTTTGACTGTGGTTAGGGGCGATCGATGTGAGATATGATGTGAGGAAAGGCTAGAATCGTTGAAAGGACGGAAGGAATCATAGTGCTACACGGGATATCAGCAGCATGATGCATCAGATGCGCAAAATTAAATGACTAGTTACTTCTTCACAAAAATGCACAGCAAAAAACGAAAATGAAGAGAACGAAATAGCCACAGCCATAGTCGGTAAAACAACTAACTAAGCATCATTGCAGAGAGCGCACAACGTTTTTTTTTTTTTTTTTTTTTGCAAAAATATATACGAGGATAGCCTACGAGCAAACTACGACTATCAGATTGTACTGTGAAATAGCGCAGAAAAACCGCTTTATACAGTTTGCAGAGAAAAAGTGGCATGTAATTCGATAATGAGAGATCATTTCAGATCAAACCATGACTTTGAGAAAACCTACACACAATTTCGGTGGGAAATTTACAAAGAACAATAATTGTCGGAGTGCGCTTAAGCACTCCGAATTAGTTAAGCCAAAATTAAAAGCAAGGTCCTGCCACCGAACTATTATTATTATTACTTTTTTTCTGCAATAATCGAATGAAATGAAAGATGACGAAATTTTCCAAGTTTTCTAATAATAAAAAAAATTTTTTTTGTAAAATTAACGGAAAATTCTCATCAACGAATGCCATCGTTATAAATGTGCAAAGAAATTTTTGTATATTTTTCTTGGAAAAATTGTTTCAATGCTCTACGTTCTATCAGTTAACATTTCCCTTTTCAAATTTTTACTAAGCACCATCACAAATAAAATAGTTATATTAGAATCATAAGCTCATCTAACCAGCGCATATCTTCATCGCAATAACAAATATGTATTATATATTAACGTATATTGCACCTTCAAGACGTCAACGAATTTAAATTTCTGATAATTTGATGATAGATTTACAAACGACAACAACGAAAACATATCATGGCTAGAACTCGAAGATTGTTACGAAAGTTTCTGAAATTTTCTCTATTCGAGTCAATCATAATCACCTACCATCTAAGCGTTTACTAAAGAAGCCTAGATTCTAAAACACACGGCTCCGTTTTCGAAAACTGCGCTAACTTACAACTAAATCTGAGTGAATTCTGCTTGCATAAGAATTTTAAACTTATACACATGACTGATGAGACACCTGATATTTTAAATACTCCGATTAGCGGTATAAGACCAGGTTCAGAATCGCTGAATTCTGAAATCCTCAGCTCTGAACCTAAATTGAGGTCGATTATCCTCGATTGATAAATTCATTCTAACTGCGTTACCGTAGAGAAAGTCGACTTCCAAATCCAGGTTGACCCAAACATATACAGAAAATTGTTCATCAGATATTGTAACGTAGGAAAATTATCACCGAATAAATCCCCCGAGTTATATGTGAATGTGCTCGTTTGCGACAAAAAAAATAATAACAAAATAAAAAAAATATCTTTGCAGGTATGAAGGTATAAATTTCTCGAGTGCCCCTCCATTCAGCCCACACACATAACACTAATAAAACAAATCGTCGAAATTGTATTCGCTATCTTCAAGCGATTTCAGGAATTATTTTTCGAAGTGCCATACTGCTACAGAACTAGTGATAAATTGTTTTTATTATCGTTTTCATTAAGTCCATCGGTTTATCACTTTCAACGATTTGGGCACATAGAAAACATGGTAACACTATCGCAAAGCGCTGCAAAACCCATTTTCTTGTCAAGCATTGATGGCACTCCACCTATTATCACCAAGACCACTTTAGTCAAGTTCAGACTGAATCTTTCACTAGCTGGCACGAACTAATGAAAAATATTAGCAAGGATTGTATGCGCGCTTCCTGCGTCCACACAAGAGAGCTAAAAGTAAATCAGTGGATCATAAGAACGTCTCAAATGTTTTGCAGATGACAACATTAGCCAATTGGAGAAAGTGTCTAAGGTGGGAAAAAGAATCATTTTCAATCCGTTACTGAGAAAGTGAAGTTACTGTACTGTCGACGTTAGAATAGCACACTAACAGTTACAAGTAAAACATACCCATCACAGCAAAGCTTCGCGACTGGTGGTTTCTGATAGCTTCGACGTCGATACTCCGAATATTCACTCGGCGGTCCATTAATGCTAGTACCTTGATTGCGTCCACTGTTTTTGTATTGAAGTGCAATCAAATTTACCTGCATATAACTCATTCACTTCCAAGTTAAAAAAAAAAATTCATGTGACACCAGTAAGAAATATAGGGGTTATGGGCACCCAAAAAAGACATTGTTGGAGGTGTTCTTTTCGCAATTCCTTGCACTACTCCAATATAGAAAAAATCTGATGAGAAAAAACGAAGAGATAACGTCGCATAATTGTAAATTGCAATGACATAGCACTGTAACGCAATAGAAGTCATGACGATTCATACTTTTGCAAGCGATTTTACATGTCGACTTTTTCTGCGGTTCGTCAAGGACAACCAGCTACCCTGTCTCCACAAGTTTTCGAAGCGGGGTTTCAAATAGAGGGGCTTTATTTCAGGGCACATGGCACAGCCGTTCAAAAAGATATAGAATCAAACCTGTGCACAATACAGGTAACCGGTTAGCATGACCTGGACTTCAGGTTACCATTTTCGTAGAATGAAAGCGCACAGTCAAAAACGAAGTTCTTCAAAATGTACCGTGGCGTGAAGAAAATACATGCTGCGGGTACTCCTATACTGCACAGAAGATAATTAGTAGGCAAATATGAAAAAGAATTCTTCATTTGTCTCCTGCCTTAGTTAAATGGGGGGATGTGTAGGCGTGAGGAGAAGTAGTGTGCCTGCTTGACAAGGGATTTATAACGAAAGAGGGGACTGCAACAGCTCTAAGCCTTTTAGACGGCGTGTAATGAAGGATTTATATTAAAGGGGGTAAGGGATTAACAATTGAGGCTCTACGATATACTCAGACGCCAGAAGCTACAAATCAGAATGTTGCAAAATTTGCATAAACTCACAAAATATTTGTTGTACCCGTACGTATAGAGTGCAATTGGAGCGATGTTAATAAGCACCATCGTTGTCACGTAGGTCGCAATTATTGCCAATGGATGATAAACTTTCAACGGCCTCGATGAGCTGAGATACTGTCCTGAATTTTTTAGAAAAGTGAAGCACATATGTTAGACAATATTTGAAAAAAAGAGAGGAAAATAATGTGGCAGAAAATTTTTGCAAGCGAAATGTCCTTCATTTTTAGACTAGGCTGTTTGCTTATAGTCACGCACAATGAATTTTACAGCATAGTTGATTAACCGCCTTAAAGTTGAATGCTTAGATGTTGGAATGCTTGATAATAATAGCAATATTTCGAATTTTAGATGAACTTCTATGCAAAGCATCTTGCCTGGATCGATCAACACTTTTTTGCAGGCAAAATAATAAATCAGAGAGGAAAAAAGCTAAAAGCAGAGCTTAAATAGAGAAAACATTTAAATTCTTCGCAAGATCGTAACTGTCAGAGAGGAAAAAAGCTAAAAGCAGAGCTTAAATAGAGAAAACATTTAAGATCGTAACTGACCTAGGCCAACAGGACGAACACTCGCATAACTAGTTTCTTGGATACGATAGAGAACACTGAATCCGAGATACGACCAAATAACCACGATAACATGGACGAGAAGATGTGCCGAGAAGAAGAAGCTAAACGGCTTGCTGACACGCCAAAAAACTGATGGATATGAGCACGCATAGGCGAATAGTGCTATCACCAGATTCACAAACTCCAACGGAATTCCAAACAGGCGTGCATGCATCAGAACTAAAATAAACCTAGGCGATCATAAACTTCGACACCTTTTTTGATAAACTTCGTTACTGTCTATCGCAAGCTGAATAACAATTACGAAGAATGAATATCTCAAGCGCTTCGTATCTCCACCAGTTTTTTTTTGCGCACTGCCTGCGGTCTAGAGCTATGGTAACGGCAAGAAAACTGCTAAACAAATTAAAAATCCCTCCCTCCACTGCAATAGGCACTTTAATACGTAACTATCACGAAAGCATATTCACTAGCTTGCTGCAAAAATAGCTTGGATGGATGTATGATCGAATTACACGAGAATCTACAGAGCACCGGACTATTTGGTGGAAGGTAGAACTGTCTGATAGGACATTTAATAATCCGGCCGTCCTAACTGTGCCACTTATACTGACATCGGCTTTTATAAATGCTCTGCACCTATAGGTGGATATGATTTCTGATGGAATAAGTAGATTGGAGACGACGAAAATGCGTGAGATGAGGGCTAGCTCTCCCTCTGAAACACATTCTTCGTCGAAAGGTTGAATGCTATGTAAGGGGCTATGAAGAGCTACGTGAAACCCTAACAGTGATCGTTGATAAAACCGATCATAAATGATACAGCTCATAAACGTGGGAACAATTATGGAACTATATCCGAAAAAAAAATAAAACAAGCTGAAAATAACATACGGTTTGTCAGGAATGAAAGGGGAGTATTTTTTTGACCCGATCGGATGAAAATACGATGCAGAATGTAATGCAACTGATGGTATAATATATGCAAATTTTTAGACATATTTAAGTGTCCATAACACACCTCGAAATTGATATAGCAAACCAAGCGTTGGCACAGAAGTTTCTTATATAGCGTAAATCACATAAGCCGAATTTCGTAGGCACAAACAGAAGGAAATGAAAGAAAAAAGAAGTATGTTCCACACGAAACTTTGATTAGTGCGTTAATTCAAAGATTCTTCAAACTTAGCTAAAATACTCTTCGGACCCCTTAATACAAGATGCACAGCACATAAGAATTGGTTTTCCAACGTTTGCTGATTTTTTTCCTAAACATCAAAATTCCTCAAAATACAGGAGAATAAAGAAGCCCATCAATGTATAACATGGATCTTGAATAGCACTGTTTACTTGGTAAGAGATTGGGACCAATTGGTGCTCCAGAGAGATCATGAGCCGAGATACGAAATCCTTGTAGCCGATTATCCAACATCGGCAAATTTGTCGCTAATTGCCGTGCTCGTTGATATGCAAAATCTAATTCGGTATTCAAGAAATCACCTGAAAACGAGTTGCTTATACCGCAGACAATCTAATTTCGCTAACTATTAGACCATAAAGCAGACGAATGCATAATCAAAAAGACAATATAGCATATCGGCAAAATGATAACTCAATAGGTAATTATTTGCTGTTAAGCAAACCTCATAGTAATAAACAAACCTATAAGAGTTCAGATTCAACCTCATAAGATTCAAATCTATACGAATAGATAAGAAATATCTACACTATTATCGTTGTTTAACTCGCTGATTTTTGTCATCTATGAATAATCCTTCTCCTCACTTTGAGGAGATAACCAAATACAGATTCGGCAGTAAAAACTTAAGCACAAATACGGAAAAAAGTTGAGGAGTCTTCTTGAAGTCTTGACATGTCGGCGCAGAAGGAAAAAAAAATGAGTTAAAAAGATGGGGTGAAAATGCGGATGTAATCGCTACAAATTATTAATTCTTAAAAGTTAATAAACGTTTTCACCGCCTACTGCTAGTGCACGACATATGCAATAATGGAAATTTTCACTACTACTGCATCGGTATGAAACATGTGCAGCGAGCGTCACATGAGCGAGAGTGCATCTAACAAACTGCTGACCATAGGATCGGATAAATGGTATATTTGTAGAGTTATTTGCTATGCGCCAGCTTCAGAATCGCCTTTCCACAATCAATTCCCTTGCGGTTACATTAACAGCACATATTCATTTAGCAAGATGCATTCATATTGTTTTCATAAAAGCAAGCCAGTTAGCTGCCTTTTGAGATGGCGTTTGATGACTAAACAGCGTGACCGAGTGGCTGATAATGTAGACGGAGATGGCGAGTGAGGAGCGAGCTTTATTAGACGAAGAGCCGAAGTAATGACACCCAGAACACACACACACAAAAACAATGGAAAAGGCCCAGCTTATATACTGGTGGTCACGTGTTGAAATATGATAGCCCTGCTATGCGTTCATGTGATATCCACTACAACGCTGCGTGTCATCATGACGTGGCCATTGTACATTGGCGTGCATGCATTTTGCAATCGCACTTTCAGTATACGAAATCATCACTTTGCATGTTATGAAACATCACCACATATCCAACACCTCCCCGTTTTGAAGTAGGAGAGAAAGGGGGGGGGGGGGTTAAAGATTGGCATCACAATACTTCTTTCGTTGCGGTTCGATGCTGAACCGTCGTGGACGCTGGCGTGTTCGTTTCGGACGTCTCGGTTGTTCGTCGACTTGACTGGGTTTGACTGGCCGTGCGTGTTCCCGATCCCTTGATTGCTGTGATGGTTGCTGGAGATCGAACATTTCGAAGAGCGTCCGACTGATCTGGGTCTGAGTCAGCTAAGCACAGTTTGAGTTGGTTTTGCGTGTCGGATCCATGTGTCGTTTCCGATGAGTACCTTGTACAGCACTCGCCCTATACGTTCTAACATTTTGCCCTTTGTCCAGCTAACGACTGGTCCTTAGTAAGTGCGAACAAGAACTGGATCACCGCGCATGAATGTTCTGTTACGAGCACCATACCTTCGGTTGAATTGCTGCTCCATCTGCCTGTTTTTGCCTGATTCGTGACGGATTGTCGGGTTGAGTAAGGAGAGCGTCGTTCGGAGTTTGCGGCCTATGAAAAGCTCCGCTGGCGACTTCAATTTGTCGAGCGTCGGATTTGATGTCGAGCGGTAGGTGAGTAGAAACGTCTGAAGATTTTGGTCCAGTGTTCCTTCACCCTTGAGTTTGTGAAGACTGCGCTTGAAGGTGTCGATAAAACGTTCAGCCTGGCCATTCGACTGTGGATGATATGGCGATGAGAAGATATGTTCGATGCCGTTTTCGAGCAGAAGTCTTTGAATTCTGCCGAGGTCCGTTATCCGATACTAATGTTTCGGGCATTCTGTATCTCGCGCAGACTTGGCGTAGTAGATTGATGGTTGCGTTTGCGGTGGTGCAATCCGTCCTGGATATCTCTGGCCACTTCGAGTGGGCGTCAACGAATACTAGAAAGTTTGTTCCTTCGAATGGTCCAGCGTAATCGATGTGGACGCGGGCCCATGGTTATTCTGGTATTGACCATAGTGCAAGTGTCATTTTGACGGGTGATTTGGCGGCGGTAGTGCAGTTTGAACAGGTTCGAACCGTTTCTTCGATTTGCTTGTCGATGCCTGACCAATAGACATGGCTGCGAGCGACGGCCTTCATGCGCACGATCCCAGGGTGTCCTGAGTGGAGTTGACGAAGCACGCGTTGTTGCAACGTCGTGGGAACGACCATTCGTTCGACCAGGAGAAGACATCCGTTGACGGTCGAGAGAGAGTCACGGCGGTTGTAGAAGCACTGAAGGCTTGGATCGGTGATTCTCTTCCGCCATGATCCGCGGACATAGCTTGATACAAGCTGCAGGAGCCTATCTTCGGCTGTTGCCCGCTTGATATCGTCCTCGGTGATAGGAAGGGCCTCCACTGCATTGGCGAATATATGGGTTACATCCGCTTCTACTGATACCGCGGCGATCACTTGGTCTTCATCCCATGTTGGTTGATTTGCGATGAGCCTGGAGAGCGCGTCTGCATCCCCAAAATTTGTCGTCGAACGATGCTGGATATCAAAATTGTAGACCAGCAGTGTTGTTGCTCAATGTTGCAGTCGGTTGGCCGTGTAGACTGGAATTCCTTTCTTGGAGCCAAATATTGTAAGTAGTGGTTTGTGGTCCGTCAGCAGAATGAATTTCCGTCCATGAAGCATCCGCTGGAATTTCTGAACGGCGTAGATGAGTGCGAGCCCTTCCTTCTCAATTTGACTGTAGTTCTCCTCGGCCGGTAAAAGTGATCTGGAGGCGTGAGCAATTGCCTTCTCTGATCCATCAGGGTAACGGTGCGAGATAACCGCGCCTATGCCGTAAGTTGACGCGTCTGCTGCAACCGTAATTTTCTGATTTGGATCATAATGGGCGAGAAGTAGGTCGGATGCGAGGATTGCTTTTGCTCAATTAAAGCTGGCGTTGCAGGCTTGCGTCCAACTGAACTTGGCGTTTTTACTCAATAAGGCGTCGAGTGTGGCACGTAGGTCCTTCATTTCCTTGACAAAAGTGCCATAGTAGCTGAGAAGCCCGAGGAACGAGCGAAGTTGAGAGATGTCTTTTGCAGCAGGCATCTTCTTAATGGCGTCGATTTTGGCTGGGTCGGGGCGTCGACCATCCTTGTCGACGATGTGTTCAAGATAGATGATGCGAGTCGCTGCAAATTTGCACTTGTCTAGGCGCACATGGAGTCCACTGTCGGCGATTCGTTTGAAAACAGTTTCAAGGTTGCGTTGATGTTCCTCCGCAGTGTTGTCAACGATGACTACATCGTCGGGATATGCGACCACTCCTTGACAATCGGCAAGTGTCGCGTCCATGAGTTGTTGAAAAATGGCTGGCGCTGATTTGACTCCAAAAGGTAGTCGGTTGTACTGATAGAGACCTCGGTGTGTGTTGATTGTTAGCAGCCGCTTTGACTGTTCGTCGACTTCGACTTGAAGGTACGCGTCTGCGAAGTCGATATGGGAGAAGTAATGACCACCGTTGAGCGTGGTGAATATATATTCAGGTCAAAGCAGTGGATACTGATGAAGGTCCAAAGCGTCGCTGAGTCCAGTTGAGAAATCGGCACAGATCCTCAGTGATCCACTCGACTTCTTTACGATCACAATTGGTGCTGCCCAATCTGAGCAGTTCACCTTTGAGATGACGCCGCTTGCTTCGAGACGGTCCAGCTCTTTGTCAACGGCTGCCAAAGCCGCATATGACACGGGTCGCTTCGGGCGAAAAATTGGTTTGACGCCCGGCTTCAGCTAGGGAGTCGTCTTGGATAGGTTGTAATGTCCCAATTCGGTGCTGAAGATCTGCGGATAGCGGCGCTGTAGATCGTCGGCTATGCGGTTGTTGCTCGGTGCAGCGATACTGGCGCTGACTGTTGTCGATGCAGCTGGGTCCTTCCTTGGGAGGGAGTCCATGATTGCGTACATCCCCATCTTTGAGATCCATTCTGCTCCGAGTAGGTTGCACTGAGTATTAGCTACGCAGAACAGTCCTTTTGCTGAGGCGTTCTGGAAGCTGTAGGTGCTCGTTGTCCCAGAATGTTGATCTGATCTCCTGATGCGCTGTGGGCGATGAGCGATGAATGCTGGAGAGTTGGTCGTCCAATGAGCTGCCATGTTGCCTTGCTGATGATCGTGACATCTGATGCGCTATCCACTTGGAAACTGATTGCTTGGTCATCCACTGTGACGATTGCGAAGCGTCGATATTCGGTGCAGTCGATCCTTGAGACGGTGAAAACTGCATCTGACCTTGCTCGTCTTCTTTGTAGTGGGGGCGAAGCACGTTGTTTTGACCGGCGCTTGTTCCTTGAGCGGCGTTTGGTAACGTTGCAGAAGCCTTCCTTATGTCCCGTAGTTTGAACAAGGACCAGCGGTGCTGGCGATAGTTGCAATCGCGATTGAACTGCATTGCGCCGCAGAACCAGCGTGGAGTTGGTGGTGTCCCTGGTGCATTGGAGCGCCGAGTTTGGCTTTTGGCTTGGTTGCCAGATTGTTGCATTCGGTTCTGTTGAGTCGGTGGTTGGGGTCTTCGTCGAGAAGGGAAGTTTTGCTGGACTGAGTAGACCGTTTGCGTGGGCGAGGAGCCATTCTCGATCATTTGGGCGTCGTGCCTGAGGTTGAGTAGTCGTTTGNCTCTGGGCACGTCCCAAGTCGGAAGTTGGCGCATTCGCGATTGACTCGTCCTGCGTAGGCAACGAAATCTTCTCTTGGTTGTTTAGCGAGCTTCATACATGCGTATCGTGTATTCAATAGCGACTGTTGCGGTCCAAAGACATCTGTAAGCACTGCGATCGTGTCTGCAAAATTGACATTGCGAGGAGCTCTCGGTAGAATGTAGTTGGCATACTTCTTGTACACGGGAGTGTCGAGCTTCTGGAGCAGGAGGCGAACGTGAGTAGCATCGTCGAGCGTTGCGCCGTCAACTGCAAAGACGTCCTCGTTCCGTGGATATCATGCCTCGAATGTTAGGTCCGTATCTGGGTCGTATACGAACTGTGTGAGGCGTCCGGAAGCACGTCGAACTGTCGCGTTTGATCGCCCGGCTGTGGTAGCTGCGACTGTTGAAGTTGAGTCACGTCGCGAAGAGCGTTCGTGAACGTCGCGAGGAGCTGTTGAAACTGCGTTTTTGAGAGAGTCGCCATAACTGATCCGCGTTGCAGAGTTCCCTGATCGCCACTGTTGTGTAGTTGGTCGCGACTGTTGATTATTGACTGGGGATTGTTGCGTCGCCGAGTGGCGGTGTGATGATGTAGACGAAGAACGGCGAGTGAGGAGAGGGGTTTATTAGACGAAGGACCGAATTATTGAGACACCCAGAACACCCATAAAAACAATGGAAAAGACCCAGCTTATACAGTGGTCGTCACGTGACAGTCGATGTTGAAATATGATAGCCCTGCTATGCGTTCATGTGATATCCACTACATCGCTGCGCGTCATCATGACGTGGCCATTGTGCATTGCACATTTTGCCACATGCATGCATTTTGCAATCGCACTTTCAGTATGCGAAATCATCACTTTACATGCTATGAAACATCACCACATATCCAACAAAATTGCTTCTGAGATGCCAACTAGAAATTCATTATTTACTAAGCACTTTTATCACACTTAAATTCATCTACAGTCAAATTCTTGGCAGCAAAAAAAACGTGCAAAACTGAAGTCAGGATATAAACAAGTGACCCGTGTGTAACTAATTTTAGGCATTTACTTTTATGTGCTATTTTCGCTTTACGTCACTGTTATTCCACTATTCATGGGATTTAGCCGCAAACACAAATTGATTTTCAACAGCGCTCGAATGTAATACTTTCTTTAGTAGCAACGCTCTTCAGATACCACCATATAAAGAAGGCATTCGCTCACTGTTTGCGAAGTTTAATCGCATGTTGGCAATTCTTGGACGCTCTGATAGCGTTAGTGGTTTTAGCGAGTTCCGTAAATGTTAGTGCATATGTGCCAGCAGATTCTTGAAATCTCGATCACAACTTTGTTAGACTGGTAACTTAGTTCCTTGAACAACAAACTACTGTTCATGTAAACATTCAACAGTTGAGGCGTGTGAGGTGCTTTCTTTGAAAGCAGATTCTTCATCAATGACCGCTCAACGGAAAAACCTTTCAAACGAGCTTAACCATGTAACGGTCTGGTCGAACTCACAGCGCAACTTCCCAGCTCTTTCTTATTCATGGAGAGCACCCATTTCCTGTCATTTTGGCCCTTTGGTAGCGGGATGTGAGGGTCGTGAGTAGCGCAACCCAGCTGTTCTCTAATCCAACTGACAAAGGATTCCAGGATTGGTCAACATTCTATACCAAGCATAGAGGTTCGGAAAAGCGTTATTCCCCTGTGAGGCAAACGTAGCAATCACTTGCAACCGTCAAGAAGTCTTTCGCATTGCTCGATCTTCGTTGTCAAAATGCTCGTAGAACATTCGTCACTCAAACATACATATAACAAAAAAATCTTTTTTTTTGCAAACAACCGACGTCCTCATTTGTCAATCATTTAGAGTGAATTTAATTCATCGAGTCTTTGACTGAATGTCTGACGCCAATTGCTACTTTAAGTTGGCACGATAATTATGCTCAATGAAGGCATAAGTGCATCCATATTCGCTGTCAATTTATCATTGCCATCATGAGAAAGAACCGAGAAACCCATATGAACGGGAGGAGAACTGCGAAATTAGAACAAAGGCGTTCGCGTTGTTTATTGGCTAGTAAATTAGATTTGTTCAATGACCACTTACGCACGTTCTATTCAATGGCCTTATTTACCTCTTTGAATGCGGTGATAACAAAACGAAGTACGTAAGTAAGAGAAAAACAACACACTTGCAATTACTAGCAAGTAATGCATATCATTGATGGAGTTGAATCAACGCTTAAAATTGCAAAAAAAAAAACAAAACAAAAACAAAAACAGAAACAAAAACAAAAAACAAAAAAAACAAAAAACAAAATAAACAAAAAACAAAATAAAACAGAAACAAAAAAAAAACAATTAGAAAAATCAACCGCTAAGTTGCAGAAGCTCTGCGATGTTTGCTGCTCACCTCCTCGTAACTCAGAGTGGAATACAGAACACAAAAATTAATATAAGTGCATCAATACCCCAAAAATTCTTCAATCAACAAACATCAATTTTTTTCTAAGCCAAACTAATGGTACCTATGTGAACATTTAACTAAAAATGCATTCTTTTTGCGCGGTAGCAATAAAACAGCAACACAATTAAAATATCAGAATCTAAGGCTGTATTACACCTTTGTTTATAGAAAAGATCTTCTGCCAAAAGGAAGAGTGATTATTAATCTCGGACTTATTCACTGAAAAAAGTAATAAAACATATAAACCTCTAGAGATGGAAAGACCTATGACGCATCGATTGTTTCTCGGCGATACAAAACTACTAAGGAAAAAATGTGAATTAACGTAAAAAATTTAAATATTTATCATAAATATTACTTGTCATAACCTCAAAAAAACTAAGTGGAATTTTGGCTGACAAATGCTGAAGCTATTGATCGAGAACTAAGACAAAAAATTCAAACCACTATCAATTCGTGAATAACAATTCTTAACTACAATTGCTGCAATACATCCGGTTGACAATAACGCTGTCTGATGATGATGAATCATCGACTGTCATTATGCGCTAAAATTAGTGAGAATCTCAGGAATGAGAATCTCAACAACAAAAGAAATTAAAACGCATTCCCTTGAATAGATGTAAATCAACTGCAAATAGAACGTAATCAAGTGACATACCGGAATTGATGAATCCATACCGATATAGCTGCGCAAGCATCACCTGCTGAGCGAACAATTGCAATAATGCCATAAGGAGATGGATGTGTTGAGGCAATGGGGGAGCATGTTGCCAAATCGACTTTGCACTTCGCAACGGTGAACATCTTCCTTCAAAATTTTCTTCAATTTTTTATCCACTCTCAACAAAACTATCCAGCAAGAAAGAAATTTCCTCTATCATCGAATGGTTCAAAAAATTTCAGAATCATCAACTTCAGCTTCATAACAACTCTTAAGGAAAACCTCCCATATAGAGTCATCTGGTATCTTTTAAGGATATATGCTTTCATAGCTATTTAACGACAATCATTCAAAGTAATTGGGCAGAAATCATCTGAAGGTGGAAGTAACAAATAACAACCGAAGTTTAATTGATTAAAAAAAAAAAAGAAGAACGAATTGGTGCAAAATTTTGTTCTAGAAAAAAAACTACAAAATGATAAACAACGGCCGTAATACAAGAACACTTTTTAGACGATTTTACAATGGTTAAGAAACGATGAAGTGTGAAACAAAGATTGAAATAAGTGAAGAAGAATTGAGTGGGAAAACATCATTAAAATAAAAAATAACTCAATAAACTTGGAAGAACCTAAAAATAGAACAAAAATATGATAAACAATGAAACCTTTGGTTAGAATAAATGTGTAAAAGGCGTTTCTTTTAAAACACATGCTTTTATGCTGGCGATGGAAAGGTCTCGTCAGGACGATTCCACGATCAATCAATAAATATATGACGGTAAACCTCCTAAGAGATCGCCATGTAGTATATATTTTAAAAAGCGAGGCTTATTTAAATATTAAAAAAAATACAAGTGAAGTACGATGAAGTAATGAGTGCATAAATCACAACATGTGCTTTCATAATAACTGCAGCTGTAAGTGGAAAAACATTTCAGAGATTTTACTTCGGCTAATAACACAGTCTAGACGACAATCATTGTTTGACCGGTAAACGAAAACAATGCCCTTAGATGGCATTCAAATGCGTGGCCTTCCGCTTTATGCAAGGCAAAGCCACGGATTCCGAATTTCTACTTGTAGTTTATCTTTTCACTTATCATTGAACAATTTTTATTTTTTAAAGACGTATCAAAAAATCATTGCCGAAGTAGGTGAAATCGGACCTATTCGTCCTTTGTTCCCGAATTGCTCATGATTTTAACCGTCTTCCAACTCTGGTATGGTCAGTGGGATCGTTATGCCCGATGACATATTTATGTGGACTAGATAAAATATCAAGATCTAGATAAATTATCAAGATAAGCTGAATTAATAGGACTTACTAACCTGTTATTGAAGAAATTCTTTAAAAATTTACATATAATTAATTTGGACACCTTGAAGAATTTGGTCAAATACAAAACGCTTTTACTTGGAGACAAAGATATTGCACTCACATTATTTATTATCATAATCACCAATACGCTGATAGCACCTGCTGCAGGTGTATACTTACCAATTGTGATAATACTCTTTATCAAAACTTTCCATAGATTTTTGACGCTGATCGAATTACAAACACCTCATCGTTTACAGAATTTAAATATAATAATAAGAATAATCGATGGAATCTCTCATGGATTAAACTGGACATTAAATAATAATATTGACTTATATCAATATAAGAGAAAATTTCAACTTCAAAGATGATTAGTTCGGTTTGATAGCTTACTTCGTATAGTAGAAGTGTTGATAATCGAATATGTTAATATTGAAGAAATCAGCTTCCTCATCACTCCCCGTTCATTTCAGGCTAAGGTCTCGTTTGAAAATATTTCGCTAAATTTTTGTAAAATTTTGATAATTGAAAAAGAGGAGCTATCCAAATATTCAAATAAATAGAAATTTGTGTTGCCAGTTTTGCTATACTTCTATTTTATGAATGACAATGTTGAATTGATGAGAGCTGATAGCAATTCCTCTCACAGAAATACTTCTAATTTCCTTGAACATAAAGCTTGCAAACTTTATATTGCTCAGGTGACAATATTGTCGGAGCATTTTTTAATTCATTATCCGAATAGGTGTGCCCCCAAGGTGTGTGCAACACCCTTGTGAGAGTTATTGGAATATAGGTGAACAATGTCGTATAAAAAATGCATGAGAGATCTGTGAAAATAACACTCAAATTGGAAATGAGTATATAACAGATATATTTACTATTAATATTCCTATTCGTAATTGGAAACATCTACAAGACTTATAACACTAAAGCGAGCATTTAAGATAGATATGGTGGCAACAGTTCTAATAATGTGCTATAGCCCTAGTCATAGCCATATTTTTGGTTTGCTTTATATCAATGTTATGGCATCAATACTAGTAGACAGGCGGAAGCACAAAACGGTTCTATCTTTCGTATTGAGGTTATAATGTACTGCATGTGATTTTTGTGGGAAAGAAGTATCTGACGCAAAAAAAAACAAGAACAAAAAAACAAAAAACGAAATATTATTGCATTGTGGAACTTTTAGTGCCAAAATCAATGCACAAATAATTGGATTTTTATGAATTCAAGAATAAAACATTTTATTGATAGGGAAATTATTTTTATTGATTACTTTTATACAAAAGCGGAAATAGGCACTAATAGGATAAGCAATTAAGAAAATATTTTTTTCCATATAAAATAATAATCACTATCAGTGTCACTAAGGAAAATCCTGATTAAAACCAACAAGAAATAAAGATATCTATAAATTTTATGGATTTTATGGATGCTTTCATATATAAATCACTATAAAATGGTTGGTATTTTTAGGTTCATGCATCTTAATTTACATTTGCAAAACGCCTTTGCAAAAGTCATATGTTGCCAAGAAATGCGAGAGAGAGAGGGAGAATTTCCTGAAAACAAACCAATGAAGACATCAAAAACATGTTGCAGAAAAAAAAAACAAAACATCAATATATGCAAGAAAATGTATGAAGTGAAGTATGCACACCTTAAGTGAAATTTTACACAGAAGCAACTAAGCCCTCCTTCTTAAAGGCAAAATCGATTCTTCAACCAAAACATTGAAATATATTGACAGCAGCAGGAGAAAGAAGAGCAACAGGAAAAAAAGGTGTTGGTGTGTTTGATTCCTTATACACGTTCGGACATAGCAACATTTTGAAAATGTCGCCGATAAACGAACCACAACAGTATAAGGTCTATTGAAATTGAATGTTCTATCTAAATGGAACATTCCGTCGATTATATAATTCAACCATCGTTTACTCCCTCTGAATTAAGTGTCCTCTGTTTTGAACTGTTCATGATTTTCGTTAATCACGAATGTGAAAAATGTTGTCTGAGTGATCTGATTTTTACGAGTTGCTGAATTATTTTCTTCGATTTTCCACGTTGAATTTAAAAATGAAAAAAAATGTGAATACTCTCTCGCATAGTTTCGTGAAATCAATCTAAATCACTGCTCTTTTGCTGCACTATTTTTGTTTCGCAACATAGCGTACTTTTTCTTCTCACACTCTTTCAATTACCAACCGCTGATTTGTTATTTCAACTATATTTTCGAATGAATATTTGCAGAAACTGATCCACTACTAAAATACTGGATGAAGTCAACATAACCCTTATATGTGTATATCTGTACCACACCTAGAATTCGGCTGCAAAACCTGAAGGGAGCATGTTACGTTAGGCATACAACGGGGCGAATTCCAATTCAAGAAGAGGCGTGACTCAATCACTGAATGGCCCAAATTTCGTATGCATCATATGAATTTGACAACGCTTAAAATGCATGCAACTGGCATCAATCGACTGAGATAAGCATAAAGAATGCATAAGAATGAATTAACTAGCGAAATGCTTTAGCTGGAATAAGTTATTGCAAACGATAACGAACCATGAGAAATCTTCACATTTGACGATAAAAATATCAGTTTTCTAAAGGAAGGAAAGTAAAATAATGCAACACGAAGGAATTCTTAATAAAAGTGCACAATAAATCGATTTAGCAATGGAAGACCTCATTAATGTTGCAACAGAAGCAAAATCATAAAAATGCGCAGAGGTATATTTCTGTGAATTTGCATAATGAATTTCAAATTTGCATATGTTAATTCGTTTCAAACATTTCAACTCAAAAGTTTATTGCATATCATCATAAACCTTGCACGCCAAAAACTACGTTGTTACCTTTCGCGTTCACTTTAAGGGAAGGAAGGATCACCTCTTTTCTACTACCTCAGGATAGTCTTTGGTTTCTATATCTACAGGCATACCTTAGTATATATAAACACATACATACTATATGCTAATTCAAAAGGCGATCTTGTGATGGTGTAAGAAGCCATCTTCTAACGGTTGGTCACTACAAGATGGCTACTAACAAAACTACATACCACGAACAACTGAAGAGATTGGAAGTGGCGTTAAATATGAATAAATTGTTAAACGGTGCAGCCATCGCTATGCTATGGATTTCAAACTAAAGATGGATGCCTGACTAGGAAGGCAGGTGGAAAGGAAAAACGGCAACGAAAAACATATGAGGAAATAAGAGATAAAAATTTTTTCAGGAAATCCAACACTACAAAGCGTTGAAAAGTCCATAGGAAGAAGTAGGTAAAGCCCGAAAATCCATAAACGTGAAATGAATAAAATTTCATGCAAGCTTTAGAAGAGATTCTCCACTTCAATGATAAATGAAAAAAATAGCCAAGTAAGTTAATTCCTCGAATGTTGCAAAAAAAAAAAATTATTTTTTATTTTAAGAATTCAAAGAAAAATGCTCAGTGATCTTTTAAAAAATATAACGGCTTTTCTCAGTTGTAAAACTGAAAGAGGTATATAATCTATGAAATAACCATAGGTAGTTTGAACTTGTGAAAAGTGGATGAGGATAAAAAGAAAAAAGGAAAAAGAACGACCGATCAAAAGGAACAACTCAAATCGCTCTTCATCATTCAAAGTTAGCCAACAAAACGAAACAAAAAAGAAAACCGATAAAAAAGTAATTTAGTAAAAATAATGTAATTTAGCACAATAAATCGTGAACTGCTGTCAATATTATCAAATAAGCCTCGAAACAGCGTAATAAATAAACAAATAAAGTTACTTAAGCGAACGATGGGAACGCATAAAATGAAACGTATTAACAACGATAGTGCAACGCCTATTCAATATTTCATATCCAAATTTACTCTAAATGGGCAACGAGAAACAAATATTCAATAAGCTTAACTAAAGAAATTCATTACAACAATATAAGGAAGCAGTTTGATCACTCCCTATTTGATGCATCTTAAAATTTAGCCAACAAGCCAGATCAAGCTCAGCTGCAAAAGCTTAAATACTCAGCAGAAATTATTTAGACGCCAGCACCATGTTTTTGTTATGCATAAGCCAATATCAGAATAATGTCCACTGAATGCATCGTTTACCTTTTCACGCTATTTAAGTTTTAAAATGGGCTCATACAATTGGAAGTTCCAGTGATTCAAAATTAACTACAACAAAGGCCTATAGAAATGTTTCACTACAGAAATGTCATTAAGACCTCAATATTTGATTTATATATCATCCTCTCTGGCAAATTCATTTTTTATACTATTCTAATTTAATTTACACACGAAAAAATTTGACTTGCACAACGGAAGAGCCGCTTAAAAAAAAGTTGTTTCTTTAGAGAGGTGAGACTAATTGATGAACAACTAATTAATAGGCGCCACTTTCAAGAGGCGCCATTAGAGGGTAAAAGAAAAAGGAAGCAACAGCTAAAGACAAAAAAATAAATAGAAAGGCGATTATCTGCATGTTGTTAAACTACACAATCACTCATGAACTTATCTTCTATCTTATTTGATTTCGAAGAGGGGAAAGGATATTTCGTTTTCTTGATACTTATCACTTTTGAAGACAATACTCATTACCTGAAGTTGCTCAATGAGAGAATCGCTTTGCGTACGTACTAAAAAATTGTGTCCAACGAACAAAGAAAACACTCCAGATGTGGACGGATCTCAAACAAGAATGGGGCATTGCTTTATAAGGGGCATTTAGACGCTAGTGTTCTCTATAATCATATGAGAAATGATGTACGACCTATCGCCAATCCTCAGCCTCGATCGTGTGAAACTACTTTCTTCGCATATATAAGAGAGAGGTTTACAATTGGTCGAGAATGAACATATGTGGTTACATGTCATATGTTGACGCACGATAAGATGAGTAAAGATGTAAAAGAGATGTGCGTGTGGATTGATACATTTCAATCATCCAACGGACCTTAAATATCCATATGGTTGGCAATATCGCATACGTATTATCTTCTATGCATAAATGAATCAGCATTCTTATTTTTTAATTTACGATTGAGAGTAATGTAGATTGATGAGTTTCTATGGACATAAATAAATACCCTGTATTAATACCAGCTGATCCACAATACTAGCAAAATTGTTCCGCTGAGCATATATAGTACTTTTGAAAGATGGGAAAACACTGTCAACGGGAATTCTATAGAAACAAGAGTGCTTAAAAGAACGAATTGTGCTACCTAGTTCTTCACTTATTCTTCGTTAAAAAATTCCTCTACAAAGTCGAAAAAAAGCAGAAATGAGTGGCCGGAATTTCAATGTAACCCCACAGTGAATTGCTGAGCGTAAACTTTGCGAACTCTTTGTGTTTTGTTAAGGATAATACAAAAAGCATCATCTTTAAATTAGCGTAGTAGGACGTTTCAACGATCAATGGAAATTTAGTAAGATGAAATAAGGAGAGTGAATTTTGATTTCAGATTAATTTTGCCTTGCTTCAATCTTTGTCTTGTCCATCTTTTCAGCAAACAAAATTGCGTACCAATATTTACAAGCAAAAGACGACAAGAGAAGACGGTCACGAAGATACATTAAAAAGAAGAAAAAACTCCAGGCACCTACCTCTCACTCTAGAGGTCGACTTCCTCGACACCTCAATAATCCGTTCGATGCGTGCACCGAGACGATCGTTATCGCCTGCTATGTTGCCCGATTTGAAAATGCCAAATGCGGCGAATAGTAGTAATCCTGGTATGCAAACCGAATATGCTATTACGTAGACACTCAACCAAACACGTGGATAGGCACCATGTGGCCATTTCATTTCCGAATACAGACGATAACGTTCGAATCCCAAATACAACAAATAAACTTGTAGTAGGACCATCGCCACTGTGTACCACACCGACCACAGTTGGTTCATTCGTGCACGAAATATGCACCCCATTGTCGTAATATTATGCTATAATACTCGTTTTTCTCTTACAATGAATATTGTTGCTAAAGTTCACTAAATGTATAGTGCCTCGATGCTTCGTTCGCAAAGCACGTTGCCTGACCCCAGACGTACGTCAAACTGCTAAATATGGGTGCCAGAATAGCAGACTGGCTGCAATGCAGTGGAAAACCACGTCAGGCTAATGCAGAGATAGTTAAGATGCCTCAGTAACTGGCAGCCGAGCGTCACCACATTACGAATTGTCTCTTGTTGGCATGAAATAAGCCCTTATGTGGGCCCCATCAGTTGTGAAATGCAACCAGCACTTGCACATTGCCCACCAAGAAAGGATGCTTACAATGATCGACCGTAATCCACAAATATGAGATCCGCGATTGACGACTACGATCAACAGAGTTGCAAAGGGATTGCGAAATGAAGAAACTGAAGCGACTGAGGCAGTCGAAAATAATAGCAAATCGCCAACCGTTCCAAGGACAAGGGCAACAGCAGTCACCTGAAAGCAAACTGTAAACAACTAGACTTCGCACGCCAAACATAAACAACTAAACTTCGCTCATTAAGATATGGTTAAACATACGTTAGCACTGGCTAAACTTGGGATGTCGGATGTATTCACATCAATAACACTCGGAAGTGCGTTATTAGTAAGGCAACACTACGATACTGAGGTCATGAAGAAGCTTTCGTTAGGAAAGAAGGGTAGATACACGGAACAAATGGGTCCCTCTGCAAATGAATGAAGCGCAAATCGAAGCCAGAGAGAACAAAGCTGGACGACTGACCAGCACAGTGCGCAGCCACAATTCGCTCCGAACGGGAAAGAGCACCGCCGCGATGGCTGCTGGGGGGCAGGGCGCACTCGTCGGAATAACACCGATCTGCAGCAAGCATCGCGAATAAGCTCTGAGGACCGCACGCAGTGTCTAACGCGCGTACGCTTGGCTCAGCGTGAAAGTGTGTGCCAAGTGCATAGCCAGAGCAGCCGTTAATCAATGATGGCACTCGCCGCCTTTCCTTCTCACTTTGCATAAGCCGAATTTCGAGAAGAACGCCTTGCATGGTTGCAGATTGCTACAGTTTTCAACGCAGCCATACAGTATGCTAGTAGTGCAACTACGGTATCATCGTGCCAAATCGTTATACTGAGCCGCTCGTTTCCTTGCAATATCAAAGAATGCTACGACACCCGCAACAATTAACAGCTAGTGAAAGGCAGAGTGACATCCTCGCTAACGGAAAAAAAAAATCGCCTTTAACAGATATCTAAATAAAGCGCATTGAGAGAAAAATTAGAAACAAGGTAGTAGAAAGGTGGAAGCAAATCCCCTAAAAATATGCCCTTATCTTTGAGATATCATTTTAAAGTTTCCACCGAAACATGTCGAACAGGAAAGAATAACGAGTGGAAAAAAATGAAATGCGGATAATTTACGATGGCGCCTAATCGTGAAACAAAAAAAAAATTTTTTTTTCTTTCTAGGTCAGGTAAGCCAAAAACTGTCACCTGAGATAGTTGATGAACAAATAAAGCTGCAATGGCCGACTAACTCCTTCGTTTGCTGATCGTCATCGGGATCTTCAAGTGAATTTTCAAAAGAAAACGATTAGAAAATAATTTCCCACTATGTAAACAAATTTCAGAAAAATTTTCCAATCGCTTCAACAATGAGCAATAAAAAGACATTTGAAGTACTATCGATAACAATGACAGGTGCAAATTATCTCAGCTTTATTGAAAATTTTTTTTTCCGAATCGCAATTTTGCTTCCATTCATTCGATCGCATTTTTAATACATTCTGGAAGGAAGCAAATCATCTAACGATATTACAGCATCAATTGTCTTGAAAAATTTGCTCAGTTTATTCAACTATTCTTCTTTGATAAGAATAACCCATCTCGAAATGTGATATTTCATCTACGTAGAGTGTGTAAAATGAACGGTAATGAGTTAGTTGTTGTGATTCCATTCAATATTTGAGATTATATCGCTCATCCTCTTTCAAATGCCTATATCAGCAATTCTTTTGACAAAAATCACTAAAAAAGCACATAGGTTCCAATGGAAGACCCTATAGTATGCAAATGTTGGACATTATGCAACGATTCGAATTGTTAACAGCAATACAATTATTTAAATGAAAAAAATTACTTCAGTAATCTATCATCGTACGCTTTCCTATAATAGAAGCCCTTTTTTTAAATTACGGCCTCATAATCTGGTGGGACGAAGGACGGTTTTTATTGTCATCGATGGATAGCGTTTATATCAGGAAAGGTGAATGCTGAGGGGTAAATTTTTGAAGGATATTGCGGAATTTCCCTAAGTCCGTCAAAAACCAGCTAAATAGCAAAGGGGGAGGGGGGAGTCGAAATGGATATGTCGGAAACATGAGGACTTCAGGCAAAATGTTGGAGGCCAGGTGCGCCGCGAACTCCACAGATCTCAAAAAAACTTAAAAATTGGTATTCCTCATAGGTTATCGAGTGCCCGTACTTGGTAGTAGTACGTGTTGCAAAGATAAGGATTGCAGACGGACGCACTGACATTTGCAAGAATGACATTGACGAGTGCAGTATCCTCTAAAACACTACGTGTCGAAAAACTGCAATGTGGAAAGGTGATCAAAATCCAACCCTATTAATTGAAGTTGACTTTTAAACTAAACCTGACACGATCTATGAGAAGCGAATATATCCGAATCAATCTTTACTCTTCAACTTACTTCCCGTCTACATCTCTCAATGAAAAAAAAACATAATCGCTAACAACGCAACGCAGCACAAGTTGTGATGCGCTCACTGTGGTGAAAGGTTCAGTATTCAATGGACCACCATTGTAGAAATTGAGTCATCTATCAACGACGTTCAAAGATCAGTCGAGTTGACGGATATGCATTAGCAAAACAATTTGAATAAACCAAATAGCAGCAGTCGTTTTTATAGAGAATGGCGGTCGTTTGTGGTGCCACCTAAAACGAAGGAGATCAAGAGGTATGCTTTATAGCATTGCACTATGTAAACAAAAATTAAATTGCGCAAAATTCGACGCCATATATTGCATTGCTTTTCTCCAACTGCACTCTCACATTTGCTATCACCATGAAACTAGATGTTGTTTTTTTCTGTTCAAATTAACATTTAACGACTAAGGACATCAATCGCCGTAAACAACAACTACACATATAGATTCCACAAATTTCAAAGGAAGCACAACAATGAAGAAACATGTTGTGCGTACTGCCACCGGCCACAAAGAAGCTCTAAGGCGTGTGTATATGGACGTATGCATGATTTTTTGACATATATGGTCGACCGGTCAAAAACGTCTAAGTGATTGAACGTAGGCTGAAAATGTTGTAACGTTACCCATGTCATTGTTGTTAAGTACAACTGCTTCTTCATGCAATAAGAAGATCTCGTTCAAACAACGTCGAGCCCATTTGAGCAAAAAAGATAGGAAAATAAACGTCAGTACCCTTTCTATTTTCCTTTCACGTTTCTCTATTTGCTCCAAGCGGCCATCTCTATTATATATCGCCTAAGGGCATAAACTTCATATGGATCTCACAAAAAACCTATGTGACGATTTTGATCGTAGAGCAGCTCGACTATTATTGCAGAGCAGCTCGACTGTGACCACACAGCAGTGTGATTGTGATCATAGAACAGTGTGCATTATGAAATGCTCTTGTAAGTGTTGCTTTTTAACTATGAGTAGGGTGTATAAGACCTGTTATTGCCCACTCGATTAATGTTGATTCGTTCTTTCGCTAGAGTTCTTCTTTTGTTTCTTCGCTCGTCGTTTCGTTGGTGCGCTGCCCCTGGGTCCGAATGGGGCCGCAGTTTTGACTAATAAAGGTGTTTGGTTTTATCAGGGTGCTCGACAAAGAACCGATGCCCCGATAAGGATATCGGGTCGTTACATCTAACTTCAATCACAGACAACAAATGCCAATTTTCTTTTTCGAGTATTCATGTCAAACATGATGGCCAATTCGAAAATTCAATGGTAGCGATTATATTTTACAGCAAACGGCTGAATAAATTCCTACTGATATCATTGTTCAGCTAGCAACGACTATTATATCATTAAAATGACTCATAACCGATTATGTTCATTCAGGCCTATCGCTTGCTATGAATGCAACATAAAACTGGGCAAACGCTGAATCCAGCAATAAATAATATCCTCAAACAGACTAGGTAGGAGGAGAGGAGAGTGGGGGGAGAGGAAAGGGGGAGGGAGGAGAGAGAAATTGAGGCATTAAGGAAGACAGTAATTAACTTAGTTACAATACAAACATATCGAATATTTTCTTTAGCATCGAAAAAAAATCGATTAATTTAGCGCGATAACATATAATGGCAAACTTAAATATTTTTATCTTCCAATAAAATTAATAAGAGAGGAATTTTAGCGCCTCCTTCAAACATATTCGAATCATGGCATCAGGTTGGAGCAAACAGTTGCAACGAACACACAATAAAATGAGGTAAAACGCACTAGCACCCTAATGACTAATAGCGCTCTTCAACTTTGCAAACTGAGTGCGACGCTGGTATTTCCGACTGCAATGCTCATGTAAAAAAATTCAAGCAAAATCTAATAGAGGTGAGCCAGAATCGTATGAGGAATGTTTTTCTAAATGAATAAAAACCAATTGTTTAATCAAAGCAATAAAAATTTCTTTTTAAAAAAAACTGCTCAATATCGACTCTACTCTTTTCCATCTGTGATGTATTTCTACAAAAAAAAAAAAAAAAAGACAACAGCAACAAAAAAACAAAGCAGAAACAGCTAGCAATTGCAAAAAATAAGGCTATCAAATTTTAAGACTGATTGGTTGAATTTTTGAAATTTTTTAAAAATCGGATCATCCAAAAAGGCGGAAAACTAAAAATGAGAATCAGCAAGGCTTCACTTATAACCACCTATTTATCGAACGGTATCAAAAGTTTCTGCATTTTCTTGCTTAAATTAAGTCAATATGAGGCCAGCCAATAGAACTTTGTAAATTACAATGATCTCTATTTACAATTACACATTTAAAGCTGCAATTTATGATTTATCATCTCGATTGCCTCAACAGTTGCTCAACAGATGTTTGACGATGACGTTCACACTCAATCCGAGTTGAAAATTGCCCTCAGCGCATTCTACGTTGATGATAAACACTCAGATCATCAAGTAAACATTACTTTTATTAGCAGTGTTGATGAGGGAATTGATAAGATTAATAACTGCGCTAAAGTGCAATTTAAAAAAAATAGAGTTCCCTTTTTGCATAAATAATTATCACTGCATAATTATTGCTATGAAGATCGAAATCTCGAAATTTTGAACGATTAAACCGCCGCGTTGATGGTTTCATTCACAATTGAGTCGTGCAGAATTGAAGTGATTGTTGAAAAATTTAGCAGCAAAAAAATTCAAGGAACAAAAAACTCATATTCTAGACCGTTTCTCAGAAATGACAGACGGGTCTCCTTGTTTGAACTATAGAAACACTGGTCTATTCAGTAATTTCAGCACGTGACAAAGGTAGAAGGTTGTTCAGCAAAGTTTATCCTAGGTTAAGTCATATTTCATGATACCCCAGATTTGACGACTCTGAGGTACTATGAAATATATTTCTGGTATTCGGATGTCATATCTCTTTGCATAATTATGACTCGAACTACTTTCTATAGCAATTTATAACTGGTGAAACCGGTTAAAGGTGATAAAATGCGCCAAAATATATGCAACTTTAGCTCACTTTACTTTCTGGTAATTTGCGAAACATCTTAAATTAAGTAATTGAGTCATTAGAAAATTATAATCAAGTTTGCGCTCATTTTGTTTTATTTCAGAAATTATAATTTCGCTGTATAAAGACATCTATGTGCATTCAATGTTTAGAGAGAAGTGATATATTTGCTAGTATAGTAAGCTTAGCAAGCAAGCGTAAAAGGCAGCAAGAGCGAGAGGAGGAAATAATGTGCATTGGGGAACATTGAGGGATTTGATGATTTACGAAGCACTCACGATAAAACAACTTACGGCTTGATAGCGGCGTAATTTCACGCAAAGATACGTCACATTCAATGCAGAACTACTATACATACTACTATTAATCTAATCAATATCATAGAATTTAACAACATAGTTCGATTACTGTTATATTATACGAAATGCAGAATTCTTTTTTAAAAAAATTTAAGTATTTCAAAAAATAAAATTTCACCTAACTAAAGAACGCAGAAATACACAAGGAAAAACCGATGTGATATGCAGCGCATTTATGAACGTTTTTTTTTTTTTTAATGGCGCATATATAGAGGTCTACTGAATTGTTATTTTCAACTCGTGAACTATGGAGCATACGAAACCTATTTTAACATATAGAGGATTTTATGATAATAGTACCAGAACGATAGAAAGCGAATTTAAAAATATATTCCTCAAGAACGCTAGGTTTGAATATTAAACACAATAAATAATTTTAGCCAAATTATTTAAAATGCCAACATAAGGTGCAAATGTAGCGAAATAAGACATGAAAAGTTTAGTTTTGAAAAACTTTGAAATAGTGTCTAGCATAATTTCGTCTTTTGTAGATTCTTTTTTGGCCTCTTTAACGGTTCCGAATATACCCTCTCGCTCGATAGCCATTGCAAGCCTGGTGTTTTGGGGTGCTGTTTGGTTCCGTCTGCGTTAGCAAGGAGCGATCACGATGTCTTTAAGGCTCCTATAAACCATAAACTAACTATGATATATTAGTCACATCTCATCATGTTCCTTAAAACAGGAAAATGCAATGCACAAGGCAGTTACAGGTTTCCGCCTACAATTAGTGAAGAAATGAGCATTGTAATAACGCTTTTGCTCGGTCTTTAAATCCTTCGAATTTGACATCCGACCAGTGTTTCCAATTTGAACGGCTGTGAACGGTGACATAATTTGATGAGTGACCGCATAATGGCAGGATCACCTTCACTGCCCAACTACGTTCGGAAAGTTCATCCTCTATGCGAGCAGTGAGCATTAAGACGTAATGTATTTCGCATGTGCAAAACTGATCAATACAGCTTCATGATATGATTTCGTGAGTGACCGTTTAGCTCTGCGAAAACCTCAGGCGAAAATCTATCTACTGAGTACACTCGAACGGTTATATACGCAAAATTTATGGAACTTTTAAGTCCATATAACTCAAAAGAAGACGATCAATCCGGACGAAGCAGGATGAGAGAGGTAATACGGACATATATTTGGCCAAGAGATTTCATACCTATAAGT
This sequence comes from Baylisascaris schroederi, assembly GCA_006503575.1. NCBI lineage: Eukaryota > Metazoa > Nematoda > Chromadorea > Rhabditida > Ascarididae > Baylisascaris > Baylisascaris schroederi. The sequence continues at coordinate 765,087 of QEWY01001293.1, forward strand.
AGTGCAGTTAGTGAATTGAAACTACCGATGCAAAAAGACATTTTGCAAAGATGCGCAGATATGCGGCCGTCACAATGCATTTCTTGGAAATAGTTAGCAAAAAATTCATTAAAAGAGAAAATCGCTTCCGCTCGATATAAAAATTGCGCTGAGAAACAAAAAACGATGAGAACTTCACCGTTCATATATTCAGAAAACTCTAAAAGGGGACCAATTTTTTCTCAATCACTATTTTGCACTTTTCTCGAAGCTATTACTCTTCAAAATAAATAGCTATCGAATTCGTGCCAATAGCGCAGGAGAATACCATCCATATCTATAATTTTTAGAACCTTTGGAGTCATCCAGAACTTTGATGCGTTAAAGGATGTCATAGAGAATGTGTTATCATTTGTTGAGCGTTTTCAAGACAGACGAAACGGACGCATAGAAGAACAACTTCTGAAGGTGACACAAAAGTAAAGTAACAATAAATTGCAGTGATGCTAGCCGACAGAGGATATGAAATGCGCAGAAAAGGAGTAGCTTTATATTCAACGTGACTATTTTGTAGCGGCAACCTGTCATTCGCACATTTAGGAGAGGGAATGCTTAGATATGTATATATGGCACATGTGAGCTCTTGATTCGAACATGTGCAAGAAATAGCCATCCTTAAAGCGAACCTTTTATTCGTGTTACAGCAGAAAGCCCATCGATGAGAGAGACTCCACACAGCACATTTGTCTCAATGAATGGCAATCTTCACTATTGAGATCATGCTACATGAAAAACGGCTACAAGGTTTTGTTTGTTTTTTTTTTTTTTTAAGTGAAACCTTTAATTCATCCTTAACCCTTGGTTGTTTGCAGCTTTTTTGAGAGGAAGGACGACGGCACAAAGTGCTGGAAAACCACAAGACGCCACTTTCAAACCTTTTCACCCTACCAAGATCATTCTCCTGTCACCCTCTTTATCCAATCCACTTTTCGAACGACCACCTCTCCGCACCACCGCATCCGAGAGACAAAACAACAGCACTTTTGTGCTGCATAAAGCAGATTGCAAGATACCTGAAATTCGGAAATCTTCTAGAAATACTTCGAGGAAAGCAGGAGGGCCGGGGTAAGGAGGTGGAGGTGGAGAGGAAGAAGAGGTGACCAGTCCCGTTTTAAAGCGCAGAACTGAGATCGTCCGAGATCCCTCTTCGCTTACATCATTGATTGCAAACCTTATGACGCTCTTTATGGTGTCCTCATATGTGCGCTCTTATAAAATGTGTAAACAGTTAACAGCTTTACCAACAAACGCTGCACCAAAAAGTTACCTCGAACACATCGCAAACTGACATCGTCACTTACAGAGTGAGTATATGTTTGCAGAAAATGTTTCTTTATTTATGCAATCCTTTCTTATTTATAACCCACTTTCCCTGAATTGTTAAGAATATGAGCCAACTTTCAAAAACTGCAAATGGCTCAGGTCCTATCCCTCTCTTCACCGAAAGTAATCCACTTTATGCTAAGCATAACATTTAAAATCGTCTGTCACTTTTCTCTTGACGAATTTCCGTTTATAAAATTTCGTGAATAACATATAAGCAACGGGACATTAAACGCAAAAAACACAAAAAGTCATTTCGCTATTTATAGGATTGATTGATTCTAACTTCTTTTAATGCACATCGAGAATAATGCCGAAAATACTATACACTAATTATTCATCGCAAAATACATCAGTAGTTATATAATCGATAAGGATGCAAATTAGCTAAACGAGAATGGCCAAAACTGAACCAACCAACCAAGCACATCGTTTCCGCATAATGAGAAGCGTCGTAAAGTCAGAGGATTGGAGAACTGCTTTGTGAAATTAAGCAACTCAAATGGTCAGAAGAAGAAAACACAAATGTTATTAGGAATATAGAAATCGTAATAGGCAGGAGGGTGGAAGGCAACGCCATCCCACCACCTTGAAATGGAAAAAGTGGATGGATGAAATCATCAAAACTGTACCGTTACAGGTGAGTAAACAATACTTTGAAAGCAGTGTACTTTTTTATACGTTTGTTCACATCGCATTACTGAATGATACTAACATACGACGAAACATTTTCGAAACATACACTATCAAAGGTTTTCCTCATCTTCCTTGCCTTACCAACGTACATAGGTAATTGCATTAACACGAATCACAGTAATCTGTAAAGTAGGTTAAATGCCTGTATATTCTTCCTCTCCAAAAAAACAAAACATGCGGGAATAGACAGCGAAATTTGAGATAAGTTACGCTCTATAAGGCAATCTTTACGCTCACAGCAATGCTACAATGAATTTACGGTGGATGCTCGTTTATACACACCATAAACTCATTATTCATGCAGGAAACGAAAACGCCATGTGGAATCATAATTGTGCCAAAGAGTGAAGATCGACCAAGCAACAAACAATTCCGACAAATTTTCCATTTGAAATGCGCTTCAAATAACTAAAGCAATAAGCTAACTTATAAGCTATTGTTCATGAAGTCAAGAATGTTGATGGCATATTCGGGAACAGCAGAATCTCTCTCTTCACACTTCCCCCCTCCCTCTTCCCTCAGCCGAGCAGTCTTGATCCCTAAAATCAGTAGGACCAATACCGCTGCATTTCAACAAATCGTTTCCAGGAATTTAATGGAGATCAGTACCAAAATTTATAAACAAAGTACATATTCCTAGTATAACATCCGAAAATATGAAGCCGCACTTGTTTATTGCCTAGAACACATGCTATCGAGGGATGTCAAAAGTTTATATTAGAGCTTTGTGGAAATTAATGAACAACATTCGTATATAATGATGAGGAGCTACGCTAAGATCATCAGACCAACTACATTTCCTCTTAGCCCTCCTCCTCCCTCCCTCTTCCTCCCTGCCCCCCCCCTCCTTCTTCTTAGAGTTAGTACGGTATGCACGCAACGCGTATACGTGAACATAATCGTTCATCACCTTTTCACTTCAGCGTAGTGTGCTGCGGTCGGATGACTCCCGTGAAACAAAGTGACCAAAGAATCCTTATCCGTAAGTCAGGAAGCGATATTCTCTGGGAAGATCCTCTTACAGGAATGAATAGGCACAAAGAATCCTGACGAAAGAACGAGCAGCGATTTGCCCAGATGCGGTTGCGGGGAAGAGAGGTGAGGAACATTTTAGTTAGAAGGAGAGAGGATCTTGGCATGAAAGTTAGGGAGAAAAATGTTTGATTGCAGTACCAAAAGCAAGTGTTGCTGCAAGGCGAAGAGGCTGTTTTCTATTGGGGATGCCGTTTCTTCGAGCAATTTGGCTGGGGCAGGGACCGAAGAAGCGACGAAAAGACGGAAAAAAAAGTTGAATTGTTCAGCGTCGGAGAACTAGATTCTTAAAGCACATCATGCGAGCATATCTCTCGTTTCCCGCTTATTGAAGAAAGCTAGAGACTTGGAGGGAAGCCAAGCAAGTAAACTCTATCTATACTTTCTTCAGTAAGACTCTTAACTGAGCTAATAACTTGCGCAATGTTGCTAGAAAGTTTGATCTCTAAACTACTCAATTATAAAAGCCGCTTGTTAGAGCGAAATCAGTTTTATTTTCAACTTCAAGATGCTATAAATGGAGCAAATCCCTCAAAATGGGCGGTTTCATATTTCTTCAACTAAAATCCCCGCTCCCCTTCCATCTTTCAGTGGCTACACTCATAGCATGCAGTCCTCAAAATTTCTTCACCAGAGGGTGAGGCAAATCGTTAAATACACATTATGGAGGAAAAACGCTCTATATTCAATGTTTTAGCAGAGGAAATTCCTTTATCGCATCTATGCTTCGAACTAACAAGTAAATATGTTATTTGCTTTTCTATTTTCACCTTCAATATATTTTCAAGTTAGCTAAGAGTACAACACAACCCTTCGTAGAGAGCACAATTCATTAATCGAATGTCATTAGGAAGCGCCCAATGCGGCGGCATCCACAGCAACCAAAGAGTCGTGTGCAATATATTTCGACATCAATTGCAGCCTGTAACAAAAAAACGAGCTTCGTTCCCCAATAGTCAGTCACTCACTATTTCTTTCGCAAGCCTATCAATTTTTCATTTTTTCTTATTCACTCTGCGATAAATTCCACGCATTTCACACCTCTACAGTAGCACAAACTTTCTAGTAAGTTAACCGGATTGACGATCTGAAGATTAAACGATAATGTTATCAATCACTTCGACTTCCAACTTGCTCCACCTCTACGACCGAAAGTTTTATATTGAAAAAGAGACTAGAAAATTTGCTATTCTTTTTTTATGAAAACGAAATATGCTTGTTGCATATTATAGTAGTCTGAAATAGAAAAGTGGCAAATTTTATTTCAGCTTGCTGTCGCTACTATATGTGGTGATCGAGCTGAAGGGTCGAATAATACAAATTATCAAATAAATACACAAGCAATATTTTCTAATACATTGAGCCTTCACTTATTTTTACAATTTGCATATAAACTGAAGAAAATTGACCTTAAACGTTTAAAATATAGCTGTAAAATGTAGTAGGCATCTAATGTGTTGCCCATCGACTACTACTGCATCTGCTATTTCAGCAGATAACATAATCTTCAACAACAGATATTTAAACTGAAGTAATCAGAGGTAAGAAAACAGGAATTGGACAGAAAGAAACATCGAACAAAAGGACCGAATATGAAAAAGGAATAAATTCAACACAGAAACTAATCGTGCAATGAACAATTTAATTAACAATTCGCAAGAAAAAAATATGGGTGAGTGGTAAATTCAGTAAACGATTGAACATCGAGGAAACAGTTTGAAGGAAGAACGCAAAGAGAGATCATGCAACAAGCTTATTGGCTGTGATGGCCCATGGGCGATCGTTTCGCATCAATATGGCACATGCAACTGCCCGCATGCTTCTTAATTTTAATTAGGCGGTAAATCGAATTTCCGCTCGCAGCTTCGTAAGTGAGCGATAACATTCTATCGGCAAAAGCACTTTTCGTTTATATTCGAAATAAATACTCTCTTAGCATCTAATATTTATTTCTTCTTAGGCAATAATATCCATTGAACATCTAATCTTAGTGCTGAATGTTGAAGAATTGTTCTGAGAAAAAAATATTTCCTACAGATTAAAAAAAGAACGGAAAGAGAGTGATTAGATAAACTTTTAGAAAACAGAAGGAGAAAAACTTTTTTTTTGCACAAAAGAAGTTGCTAGTCTCATTGTTTATCAATAAATTGCTCGCCTCTGACCTAGTAGCGGATTGATTGATCGTTGCGGACAAGGGTTCAATGACGTTTGCTTTCCTCAATGTAACAAAAAAATCAAGCACACAAAATTTTTCTAAAAATTAAAGTCTATAAGCGAAAATTCAGGTGTGATCTATTTGGATATCGAGTAAAAACTTAGGGCTAAAAGTTTTTGATCAAGCGGAAGTGGTAAGGCTCTTTCGAACTCGTGCGAACACTTCTTTATGTTTACACGAATGAAGCTACATAGCTTATATTCACTTCCACAGGAATTTTTTTGAAATAGGAAAGGCAGAAGAGAAGAAAGGTGAGAGTGGAATATTCTGCAATATATGCTACAACTCGAATGAGGTCCCAGATACTCTTCCATGCGGTATAGGCCAACATCTGTATAGCTGTACCCTTGAATCAATAGCCCTAGTAGTGAATAAGCATATTTCATTGGCAGTGGTCACGTAATCGCTTAGGCTAATTGTAATCAAGAGCTATTAATGCCATCACATACTATTTTAATGAAGTATATTTCATTTATCAATGACCAGTTATGGAAATGAAATAAAAGAAAATAGAGGCGTCATCAAACAAATGGAGGGAGTGGGGAGGAGCGGGGAGGAGGCAGCGCTTTGAATGGAAATGATAAGAGTCCACAGAATATTCAGTTTACATTTTTTCAGCAATAAACTTAGAAAAATCCGGTCTATTCACTTTGATGATGCATTTCCTTAGGTTAAAAAAAAAGAGAATAAAATTTCAAATAGTTCATATTGTCTTATTCAAATACAAGTCAGATATACCGAACTTTAAATATGCTCCTAGAAGCAGTTTCGAGTAAAAGAAAGAGGAAAGACCACTCATACGCCAAGTTCACTTAAAACAATTTTCAGATTGGAATCAAAAAGTTAGAGCCAGTAGTAAATCAAAACTTGGAAGCACTTAAAACATAAATCAACTTAAAACGACTGACGAATATATCTTTATTAGCGTGCAATATTTTTCCTCAAATATTGTCCGGAGTATCGAATTAAAATTCGCTAATAGTATAGTTTTTGAGATGAATTTATTCGCAAAAAATTTCGACGGACGCAAATCCACTGACGAGTCTAAGCAACGTTGAAAATGGGAAGTAATCGTAGCAAGCAATAAATATGGACGCAATCATGAAACATACTCCGCTGCAATTCCACTATAGTAGCATCAGTGAGTGAGCTATTTCCCTCAGAGAGATGGCATACACGGCAAACGCCACAAATTGCCTTTTCCTAGTCAGCCAAGCCACTTCAGTAAATTGCTCTCGTATTTTATATATTGTCTCACTGGCCAACAATCAAAGAAAGCCGGCCATCTAGTATTTTCTCAGCAGTATTCATTTCAAATGACCAACGCTCCTTCCACAAAATCACCCATCGAAATGAGTATAAGCCATTAGCTTTTTACGTTACTCCACCAATCTCCATACCTTTATTATTGGCGTCTTCGTGACTGGATTTCAAAAAACCAAGAATAGACGTCCGAAGTGCATACCACCATGCAACGCCTTGAACATTTTTGGGGCAGGGGAGTGAAAACAAGATTATTGGCCTAATATACTGCCATGCATTTATCCAAACCTTCTTTCCCCTCCCCCTATGCAAACCTTCTTCCCCCCCCCCATCCAAACCTTCTTCCCCCCCCCCCTTTTTAATCTTCCACTCCTCATGAAAATGGGCCAGTACGCAGGACAGCTGCAAGCAATATCAGTTAATCTTAACAATATAAACATCCTCCTCCCAGTGTATATGACGAAATATGTGGAGCATGAATTATCGCTAAACAATTCAACCCTATGTGCGGCTCACATGTCACTTCAAGTCGGTGCGGACACACTGCTCGTTCAGGCGTTCTTTATCGATAGAAACTAACATAACCACGTGCCTCTGTAACTGCCCAGTTAAGCAGAAACAACTGTACTATACTTTAACATGTGATTCCTATAATGTCATGTTTCGAATGAAACCGTAGCACAGCAGGCTAATGTCGTCCAAACGAAGAGAGTTCGAGGGGGACGATGTTCTATCTGCAGACATCAAAAAAATTAGCACCCTACCGCATTTCGAGGCGGTATTTCCTTGAAATTAGAAGCCAGGCAGGCAAATATAGACAAACCATTGGTGATTCCAGAGATTACCAACAAAGATACATTTTCTCGTCTGACATGACACATATTATATATATATATATATATATATATATATATATATATGAATATTTTCAAATGACATTAATGCCAAAAAATGACTTCTATGAAGTCAACAAAGAGATGAGTGCATTTTGAAAAAAAAAAAACAAAAAATATTTCTGCATCGATGACAGAATAATAAAAAAGTTGAAGACATTAACGTGCATTAAAGTTGCAAAACAAAGTAAGGAGGACTGAATAATGATAAGTCAAGCCTATAAGTTCAACAATATCACAGAAATTTCATTTAAAGCGCAAAGCAATTGACGTCTCTCCCCCATTCCTCCTACACAACAATCTAGGACAAAGATTAGCGGTGTATATAAGTTTCAAGAGTGATGATTGCGTCGATTCATCAGTAAATAAGCTTCACCCGAACTGACTTCATTGTGCCACACTTCCTGAGACGTTTGCGTTGTCCGCAAAATCAACATCACTTCTCGGAGAGTCAAGAAGAGAGTGGCATAACAACAGAGGGGAAAAGGCAGCCATATGGAAATCAGGAAAGCACTCGACATTCCTCACTACTCGCGACAAATATTTAAAGAAGGCCGCACTGTGCCAATGCTTCAACTGCTCATAACAGGGCACACATCAAGCATTCCGCGCGCACATCCCCCCAATACCTCGTCCATGGGTCGCCTTCGCATGCGACTTTTCCTCTTAATAATCATTATCGGTAAGCTTTCTAATCTATTCTCTTATAGGCCTAACTATATCAAATTATTAGTTGCATGCTAACTCATTTAAACGCCTGATTATTCAATAAAAATGTAATTATGCAAATGCGTAATTATGCAAATTTCTCTTATACAACTAGTCATTTAATAAATTGGCCAACAATCACACATTAAAAAAAGGAATCCACGAATGCGAGGATCTTCTCCAAAACTGTATAGATTTCGTCACAAATAGGTATATTGATGTCATTCGCTACAGGTGAGTGCTTTGCGCAATGGGTCGACAATCCTTCGTGCAGTTTCCATGGCCCAAATGGATATACACTTTCGTGGTCAGCCGACCCATCCGGTATTATTTATTTCAACTACACTCAAAATAATTTCCCCACGGATGGCAACTATTGGACAGGCGTCAGTTTCGGAACTGCTTCTGTATGCTTTCCATAAATCGACAATTTTTCAACTAACTCATTACTTAATGGGAAATGTGCTTTTTTCAGAAACGTACCTTCTTAATCTCACCTGTTGAAGGATCTGACATAGGCAGCCACACCTCAAAAGTGGCGAACAAGAAAGGCGTTAGCGAATCATCCAAAATTCGCACAGAAATCTGCAGGTCCCAGACTTCTGCGCAACAAATTCTGCCCTCTGGCACCATTCAAAAAATTTCCCTGAACTATGGACAGCCACTGCTTGCATGTACCAGGAATTTTTATTGTGAAGCCTTAAATAAAATCTGGTGGGGTGTAAATTTCCCAATATTTCCTTTGAGAATTTAGTGACGCAGTTTTTCCTCAAAAGTCAGCATTGAATAAAATTCCAAAAACGCAAAAAAAAAAAAAAATTGTCTTCTCCAATTTCATTGCAGAAGATGAAAAGTTTTACTGGAGTGAGGATTACTTCCCCGAGAATTATAAAAGGATGTTTCTATAAGAGAAGAAAAAGATGAAATTTAAAGGTTTTGACCTCTAACACACTAGCGATTATTTTTCTCCGTGATGTAATAAGTTCTATTTTCAAATAAAAAACAGCATTACAATATTAAATAGCATAGGTTTAAAAATTAAGATCATTTCAATCTCGCCTAATGCTCCTGTAATTCAACAGAATACAACGCATCAATAATAGAAAGTTTCAAATTTATAGTCCATCATGGCAGATTATCCATCTACATTAAGAGCACAATATAATCCGATGTTTTCTTTTCTAAGATATGAGTTTATTTCATTTTTCTGAATTTCTAAAGGCCTTATTTGCGCTTTCTGAAGGCCAAATAATTTACATATTAGCGTCATTTGTGATTCGATTCCATCAGATGTTGTGATACAATGGACGGTTTTAACAATCAAAACAATAAAATAATACAGATAGCAACATTACATGCAACAATTTGGATATTAGCAGAGAGATAGTATATTAACGATGAATCTGAACACTGAACACCACATAGAAACAACTTTTTTGAGCTTTCACATCTGCTGTCCGAAATACAGAAATACTTGAAGCGATGCAGCAAAATAGGCTCAGAAACTCATCTGCTCAAAACCTAGTCGATAGCCTCTAGAATGAGTACTGCTAAGTCCTCACTTCTTGAATTTTTTTCTTTGCGACTCTTTGATATGGCACCAAATGATTGGCATCTTTCACTCTATCGAACCCTATAACGTGCAAAAATGATTCCTAGAATTGCGCACTTCTTCGTAAGCTTATACAGTGAAGAAAGCAGTTGGAGCGCCAGTGAGCTGAGGTTACAGCAGCATTGAGTGCTGTGACAATTCACCTCGACAATCACTATCAATTGCAGGATTGCACCCGTAAGATGCAATGCGAATTTTTTGCAACATTTTTGGTTCAATCTGAAGTATGTCCCACAAAATCATTGCGATATACAAAGAACAGTTGTTCTTTTATTGTGACGTAAATAATTTGATTGGAATGACTGCTTTTCAAACGCATCGAACAGGAAGCTAAACGAATAATATAATCGCTTTGTGTAAAGAGCCAAGAAAAGGAAGTGAACACCACACATCGAATAGCATTAGTCCCGTTGATTGGAGATGTGTGGATCAGTCAACAAAGGAAATCAAATAACACCTTCGACACGTGAATCCATATAAATATGCCCTAGGTATGGATCGCCTTTGAGAAAATCATTGTGCATCTCTAATCGGAGACTTTACCTACGTTTAGCTCTTATTGAATACGTTAAGAAGCGTTCAAATTCAGGATAGTCATGGTGATGCGATAATTTTCGAAACACAAAATGGCCAATTAACTGTCTCCTCAGGTACAGCCGAAGCGAGTAGCTCATGCAACGCATGTCGCCAACAGGTCTGCTTCTCTTTACCTTTTCATACTCGTTCTCATTATTTCTCGTCAAATTATTATTCTTTTCTTAGCACTTTTTGGTATTCTTAATAGGAAAACGACACCCAATTTCTGCGTAACATCAATTCGGCAAATTAGGAAATAGATACATTTCGTAGACTCACTCTATTAAATCTACAGTGCCCTTTTAGAGATCAGTAGAACTTTCTTAAATTCATTTTTAGGCTCAAGTTCGCCGATTTACTTTCATTTAGCGAAGTTGTGTTTACTTAGTAAGTTGTTTGCACAGTTAGTCATAAACCTGAGTAAATATATCACAGTGAGGTGTTCATAGGACTCTGAGTGGAACACTAGTAGCACCATTCGAACGAAGACTCTTTTTAAAGATCAACAAGCCTCACGTCACTAAATCTAACATTAGCAGTGATTCAGAACTGTACCATCTTTTATCGTAAAGTCAATCATAAGATGAAACTAGCACTCAAAGAGTTCGATATTGTTCAGTAAATGGTCGTAGAAGGTATTCCCACCTCCTACCTACTTCCTTTCTATACAAACAACTCATCACTGGTGACGTTCTAAGAAACGTTCCCCTACTTCAAACGTCTATGAATAATATCTTAGTTAGCTCTGTATAAGATAACAGCAAAAGAAAATGGATCAGGTGAAAAAACGATCCAAATATACAATGCTAAATTTTATTTGTAACATTGCTTTTGCAAATACCTCAAATACGCTATTGCCATATTATTGATTAAAATGCGGTTGTCCACTTATTTCTTTGTTGCCCTTTTCTTCATATCATTCACAGACTTTCTACGTTCAGAAGTTTTTTTTTTTTTCAGGGTAGTGTACTTCAGAAATCGGCATCGAATATCATATCAACTAGCTATACATCATTTTCGTCGGGTAATGCAGCAGCGGAATTTTCACGGCCACTTTTCAATAATGGAATAACATTAGCATCCTGTAATTTCTGGATTGTAAGTATATTCATTCCGAAAAATAGGATTTATATCATAAGCATATTTGTTAGTGAAATTTGTATTTAAGCAACAATTGTAGAAAATTGCAATCTATGTAGAAATGGAAAGGAAACAAGGACATAGCTACACATCGAATTCATTAGCCTCATGATTTCGTTGCAAAAAATACGGCAGAACTTAAAATGCAATGAAAAGTGGTAAAAATTGTTGCATTATTAAAGTTTTGGAATCGGAAAATGCCGTAAAAAAATACCCAATGAATTGTCCACATGTTTCTTTTGCTAACTTGTGCCGAAAATCGATAATCGTATAGTTGCATGTAAAGGACAAACTATTCGCCCAAAATGCATACTTAACGATGAACAAGAAGAGAAAAGAAGTAGGCTATGGTATGGAGAAAAAAATAGAATAAATGCGTTAGTTAACATCGAGATAAAATTTGCAGAAAGAATAGTGATAAAGCCACGCAAGCTCGAGAGATACCAATTCTATGCGCATTTCATTGAACCATCGTTAGTTATAGTTGCAGCTTCCCGCGTTTACATGCGCTTTGGCGTCGAGCAAACAGTAGTGCTATAGCAGAAAAAAAAATTTTTTTGCATTTGCATGAAGTTTAATCTCTAAAGTTTATCGAAATCACACCAATGCCTCGTTTAAGCTCGGAAAGTTTCCCATCTTCGTTAGTCCAAACTTGGCTTTGCGGCAACCCATTCCTCCTGACTCTGTGAAAAAAAAAAAAGTTCCATAGAAGCACAAACCACTTGCTGATGTAGCACGATCGCCTGCAATATTTTCTACTAGTTGCAAATATGCACGAAAACCCATGAATCTAAAGTAGAGCACGACAGACGTTATGAATCTCCAAAAGTACGCCTCTCATATTTCTCTATGCTTCAAATGTTTCAAATGTGCAGTCGGAAGCAATCTCCCTCAATTCACTCGCATAGAACGTCTTTTTCCAATCTTCATATATCTCGTATGCAGGTTAGTTAGAAAGAGTGAACGGAAAACATCACTCTTTCATGCGCCACTTTTATATGTGAGACTGAGGAGACCTTCCCTGTCGAGGTTGACTGAGCTATATACCTTGAGAATTGTACCCTTACGTGTACACCCAACAATACCTTTCTTCATACAATTATTTTATAGCACAACTCTTTTACTTCTTCATTCCTCACATGCTTCATACTTATTAACAATCACAACGTTTCATAGATTCCCGCTAAATTGTTTAGTTGTTGTGAAAGTGTACTAGTAGCTGAAAGAGGATCAATAAACCCAACGTCTCAATGCTTAGGGGACTCACTACACCAAAATAAGAAGGGTCGTTCACAGCCGACAATATTCAATCCTTCTTTATGAATCTGATAGAATGAATATTTACTGCAAATATGAAAAATATATTATACGTCAAGTCAACAAGAAGACTGTAAATGTTTTTATAGTGAACCATTCATGCGCGAAGTAAAAGTTAACTGCTGATAGGGTGAAATGTTAAGTAGAGCACAAAAGTGGCTATGTGACCTAATAAAAGTCATTTATTACAACAGAGTGATTTGATTTATAGCACTATTTTTTTCACTCATAATCGATCGCATTAAATTCTTTTATTCAACTGAAACTTTAAGTGTTTTTTGTTTGTTTATTTTTTGCAAAAATTGAACAGAGCGATATTTCACGCCTTGAAGAAAAACAAGAAATATACCGCTTCTATTTAATTAGCTTAATATAAGAGGTATAGTGACTATACTTTGTTTTAACTGCGATCAGGCTATCGTTATTCATTCTGTTGGAGCGCTGTATTAGGTTAACACCTCAATAACGAGTGATAATTGCTAGGCGTGTTCTGGTTTTTTGTTTCGCCCTACAGTCATGGCTCGAAATTGAAATGTTGCACGGAACAAATAAGAGTTGATATAAGAGCTTCAGCTTGACATGGTTACTATATAATATATATATATATATATATATATATATATGAATTCCTGGGAGTTTCAAATAAATTTTTTCTGGGGTACGTACGGATGAATATGAATCCGTCTGAATCCGGAAAAATTTTTCACAAGTTTTCGGAAATTTTCACCTGTCTTTTGCTGGGAATGCAACTTCCTCTTTCCCAGGAGCCATAGTTCCCGAAGACTCCATCTCCGTTTGGCGTTTGAACCTGTGATACATGACATGAAATCCTAAAAGATGAAAACAATTTGCAGTTTTATACACAACCAACGCCTGTGACTGAAAATGCGAATAGTTTCACAACGTCAGCAACTCCAATACCTCAGCAAATCTGCGATATCGTTAACTTTTGCCCACTCGACGCGATCTATGAATCGTCGTCCACTTCGATGTCATCCATCACAAAATGTATTCGATTGCATCATATTCACTTCATAAGCCACTATTAAATCAGTGATTGAACTAACCAATTAACATATGGCCCTCTATGAGCAGTTGTTTTCGCGCGAAGCAGTGCGTTGAAGCCATAACGCATTTTAACAGTTTGAAAAGCACTAGGCGAGAAGGTTGAAATTAATGTGCCCGAAGCAAACCTTTCAGTTCCTCTTCTATTTTTCTTTCCGGACCCGTCAGACTTCGATTTTGCTTTCTGTCTGTTCTATTTCGTACTAAAACTAGGCAAAATATTTCAAATCAGCCTACTGAGCTAAGTGTAAACCCCTTGATTATAAGCTGCGGCTGGGATGGCGCAAAAAATAGACCACCGTTCTCGTTCTCAAAGATTTGTGATTCAAGAACCCTCCCAACTACCCACTTAATAAGCATCGAAATCTTACACACTTATGTATATCATCAGCTCCGTTTGCTTAAATACATTTGTATGAATAGTAATTAAATGCCCACCAGAAATTAGAGCTGGAAGATGAGAGAAAAAAATCCGAGCGCAGGCCCATTGAATCCAATTCTCTCGCTTGAGCACTTGGAAAATTTAAACTTCAGGCCTCTGTTAAGGGAATCCTCAACTCAGAAATTTCCGCATAAGCATTCTATGTCCTCAGTTATTGCCGTCAAATTCTAATTGCTCCATTTCAGTTTTCTTTGGTCCGTTATGAATAGAAACTTTATGAGAGCAAAAGATTTCTTCAATATTTTCTAAACACAAAATTTCTGATGATTTAGAGAGTTCATAAAACGCCTTTCCCAATCCAACAAAATGAATATATCTTAGATTAGCATTATATTTAAGGAGCGCAATCATTACGCGATATCTCTCTACTATATATCTATAACGCAAAACTCCTAACTTCTCTTGTTCTATTTCGAGTGAAGGATATTTGAATAGCAACAAATTCTATGTGATATTAGCCAGCTATCTGAATAGCTTTCAAAACAGAAAAAAACACCTTTAGAGTCATAGCAGTATTAAATCACAATGCAAAATTTTAGCTAAGTTCTTCTACTTAGAACTGTTCCGTCTCACAAGCTTTTTAGCGACATTGTTATGGCCGTGAATAAATTGATATGGAAAAGTTTTTAGACACTACGCCGTATCCATCGACATACTCAACGACAACACCCTTTTATCAGCCACAGTACGATGAGCCGCTCGCATCACCTGCGACTGTCTACAATAACAATGCAACCTATGCGTCAAATATCAATTATGTACCAAATTCCAACTACCAATTCTTAAACAGTTCACTTCAGCAACAATATATCGGTAATAATGGCATCTATTCAACTCCTCTCTACGACGAATCAAACCAACAGAATCCCCCTATACTTACGAATGCAGAGCAAAATCAGGTTAGTGAGATGAGTAGCCATGTTTATTTGAATTGCAGCTTCGAGTATGATCGATTTTCAACGTGTTCAACAATGAAAATAAATATGGAAATGATAGATGGAAGATTTTTTTCGGAAAAAACCTCATAAAACAAAATTTTCCTAAGTAGTTCATCAAATTTACTTCTACCAATGTCTGAATTAATTAATAAAAACGTATAAAACTCTCAGCAACCCAAAGATTCAGTATATAGCTACGCTGAGTGACCTTTAAATTAGGTAACTCTACCTTCATTGAAAAAGGAAATACTAGCCGCAAAATTTGAGATTTTCAGTATGTGAACCACAGTCATACGATAAACAACCAATCGAAAGAACTGAAAATTTCCCAAATTTCATAATAATCGTTAAAACACTAAAATTCTTCGCCAGTTTTCAGTCAAACTATCCAATCGTCAAACTGCATCATTTGCAGTACAGAACACTCTTAGCCGTGCTACCTCAGCCATTTATTTCATTTGCCAAAAAATTATCTCTAACGGCCTGATGAATCTCGAGCCTCAATCTGTGGCTGCTTATAGTGGGTGGAAAACGTTTCGAAATTTAATATAAGGCTGTATGCTCTAGTGAGAATTAAATAACAAATTGTTATGGTAAACCGATTTTCGAAAACGATGTTACTCATTCAGAAGTGAATTGCTAATGAAGCCGAAATCCGTATCATATAAACGATGTTTTTAATGATGAGATTTCGAGAGTATTTTCCAGGCAAACTATCAAAAAATTCTTCGCGACTATCAAGCTAATCCGATCCCAACTGCTGGTATGACATTTACGAATAACATTTATGGATACAACTACAATACAGGATCAGCGTCAAGTCTATATTCCACATCTTCTTCTGGTTCAACGTACTCGAGTGGTTCCAATCCTCCATTATATACCGGTACTTCATATAGTTCGAGTCCCTATAACAGCGTTTACTCAAACCCAACTTATTCAACTGGAAGTGCATCAGCTTCAACTTCTTCTAGTTCTTCGACCTCTAGGCCGCAATACTATTATTCAAGCGTTTATCCCAGCTATCTGGTTCCTGGCCCATATTACTATCGTGTGCGAGATATCGGTTCATATTCCAGTTCTTCAAGTACGGGCTCAAGTTCGATCTCTAGTTCCAGCTCTTCAACATATTCAACGCAAACGCAGTCATCTACCGATTCTTCATACAACACACTCGGATTTAACCCGTTAACAGGTGTCTATAGTGATACGCCCTCCAGCAACGGAATGTCGTCTTCTTCAAGCACTAGTCAAGTTTACTATCAACCGAGTGCAAGGTGAGTTCATTTAAGAAAACAATATTTTGTATTCCAACGATCATGAGTAGAAAGGAAAAGATGCAGCTACGGTAGCAACTAGTACCAAGTGAAGAAGTGCAAGAATCGATCATCAAACGCTTCTTCAAATCTCAGCAAATAATTATGACCACAGAAAAATTTTCTTAGCAATCGCATATGTCTCATCTTAATTTGAAACTCTCAACGACATATCGACTGGGCATTTTTCACGATCGTTCTTCATTACTATAGCTGGAATTCGGTCAATTCCTACAAACCAATATATTCCCCGTCATAACAAAAAATTAACAAATGTCTAATAAAATCTGGTGTTATGAAAAGTAAGCGAAGCAAAAAGCTTCAATGAGGTTATGCAGATTCGAGCATTTGAGCGCATGCAAAAGTATGCTCACATTAGACCATTATAAGCGGTATCTCAATTATTTAATCACGTGTGAAAGTTTTTGTTTTTCACATACTTCTATGGCTTTAAGCTTTTGCGCGAGTGCTATACGGCTCTCACATTTTCTTATATCGCAATTTTTTTCAGCTTATTGACAAAGATCAGCTTTCAGTCCTTAATTGAGTCCGAAGACGCGCAAAGGTCCAATCCATCATACTTGGCTCAGTTAAGCAACACTCATCGGTTACTTCCCCTCGTTTCCTAGGAAAAACAGCTTTGCCTAATCGTAGAAATGCAAATACAATGGAATGATTCAAAAAAATGTAAAATTAAATTTACTGCACTAGGTCATGAGCCAGTCAACCAAGCAACATTTTCAGTGCAAGTGAGTCGTTCACTCCATATTTCTACTCGCCCTTTGTCCAGTCCTATGGAAACCGACAATACGATACGAGTTCATCGACCGGTACAGCGTATGGACCCAACAGTATTTCTTATGAGGTGCTCGAGCCACATTCAACAAGTTACTATCAGGCCACGCTCGGCAATAAATAAGAGTACGAGTTCACGATTCAATGAATGCGAGCGATATTTTAAATTTTACGCATAGTACAACAAGTACCTGTAGTTCCGAAAATGCTTAGCTATAAAAATATTTTCCTTGGTCAATGCAAATTCGTA
Organism: Baylisascaris schroederi; assembly: GCA_006503575.1. Classification (NCBI taxonomy): domain Eukaryota; kingdom Metazoa; phylum Nematoda; class Chromadorea; order Rhabditida; family Ascarididae; genus Baylisascaris; species Baylisascaris schroederi. The sequence continues at coordinate 782,707 of QEWY01001293.1, forward strand.
AAGTTGCAACAAAAAAGCATAAATGGAAAATTGCAACATTTATGTCCACCCTATCAAAACAATAATTGAAGCAGATAAGAACATCAAGGAGAGCCTGACGTATTGATACGAAGAGTTGCTGAAATTGATGAATTATTATCGGTTGATGAAAATGTTTTCGAGGTTCTCTAAAAAAGTGCGTAAATTTTAGTTTCCTCTGCAGTTGTAAATAAATCCGACCAATCATTCAATCTCTTAAGGCCAACGTTATAGGAATATGCGAATGCCCATGGCGCAATAATGAGATAATTCTGAATTGAAAATGAATTCGTGAATCGTTTTCGAATTGGTCTACGATTCGATATGTTGCCGTGCAAAAAGCTTCGGAAGATGAAGAAAATATAATAGTTCAAAGATGCCAACTTTGGTGAGTCAAGTGCACTCGAAGATGATTCCCTATTCCAAGGCAACGCGTAGACGACAGCATCTGATGGTTGCGCATATACCCCACTCGAAGTTATGAAGTTCATACACTCGCGAGGACAGTAGAAAATTGAGGATGCTGACGATCATATTATAAACGGTGATGAAGAAAATGAAGCGCTATAGGAAAGTCTTCAAGGGTTGTATTCATGTACTTAAAAAGAAGGTTACTGAAGTTTCATGAAAAACGTTACAGTAACTTTCCAAAAAACCTCGAGAACCTTTACATCAACTCATAATCTGCTACTATGTGACAGAACAACGTTAAGATCATATCTCTTCCTGAACATTATTCCCCTTCTCGAAGTTCATAGCCAATGACCGTTTTAATTGTATGCTTTAAGAAGTTCAAATATCGCCCACTAACGCTCAAAATTAACTCCCTTTAGTTTTATATCTTTTAACGCATATAAATTGCATAGTAATTAAATATCACTCTAAAACAAAAGTTATAAGGATAAAAAAGTAGGCTATGAGAAGTAGACGCTCCCTCATTGATTAATTTGATCTTTTAGTCAAACTTCAAATCGACTTTCGATCAAACATAGAAAAATCATTTTTCTCACTTTCAGCTCTCGCGTAACGCTCTGGTTAGGTACGAAATTTAGACGACAGGATTGGGGAGGGCAACGAAAGTTCTCAAAACGTGCCTCCCTTCAAAGAATCTTCAGGGCTTTAATTAGTTACCACGTATCCATATAAGAAACCAAACTTCTGGTCTCAGATTTAAATCAGAACTTGCCGATGTGTGATATTTGATAAGCTGAACACTAAAGTCGAGCTAACTTCCGGCTGTAATCAGCTGAAAAGGCTTCTAACATCGATAAAGCCACACCGACACATCATTACATTTCGTTCGTCACTTGTATTCTCCGATAAAACAAGTACGATTACTTTACTTTCAGTGCAAACCTAATTAATTGGTGCTACCATCTCTAAGATACGACATTTCAAAAGACTTGTTGTACTACGTATAAAGATGAAATTTCATTGACCGTGTTCCAAATAAAGATCTCCAACTGAATTCTTGTTTCCATATGGATGCATTGTGTAAATAAATTGTATTAGCTCTTTTCATATAAAACAGTTCAACAATTCATCTTAGACAATCCAGCAATCCATCTTAAGCAAACCACCGATACGTTATGCACTTCTAAAGGGCATCATCGATTACAATATCAAATACATTTGCTCACAGCTCAGAAGGTTAAATTTCTATCCTTTTGAATTGCAAAATTTTTGCTATAAAAAAAAGAAACACCATCCCCTTGCCTAGTCTGAAAAATCATCTCTACTTTTTATTCCCTATATGCATGTCTAGCAAAAATTCAAATCATATCAGTTGCTTAAACCATTCTTTCGCATCTTTTTTTCGCCATCTACCAAATGTCACCGAGATAGTAAGCCAGTAAAACATTATGACACGTACAACAATCAACAGGAAAAGCTTTATTTGATTGATACTTTCGTTCCTCATCGCACAGCTGAAACTTCCTTCATACTCCTGACGATCTTCCATGACATAATCCCGATCAAAATGGCAAATCAAAACGTTACGTAGAACTGTTGACAGGAAGACACCTACATGGAGAGCAAAAAATACCGGTAATAGCGATTCACCACTTGAGAAATTTTGTGGACATCAACATCCTCTTCATTTTCTTCGCGAAAATTTTGATGAGGTTTGTGTTTTCTAGTGAGGAAAAAACCCCTCTTTACGTTAGCTTCCTTCAAGTCAGCTGCTTATCATTAAATTCAATTCAATCGAAAACCGTCGCCTTAAAACTCATGCATCGTTCACATGGTAGAACGTCTACCAAATGAAAACGACGAGCAATATCGGTTGTTACTCAACAATGTCGGACAGCAATGCTGCAAAAAACTCATATTCACACTGGATTTCCTCGAGAGGTCAAGAGAGTGGATATGAGAAAAAGCTGAACCCAACAGTGACCTAATCCTGTCGAGGTTTGACAGGCACCGGCTATCGTTAGCAAAAATTGAAGGTTAGGAAAACAGAAAATAACTACCACACCCATTTCCGTTACAATCCTCCTCACAAGAAGCACACCATTCCCGTATCACAGACTTGACAAAAAGCTGCTTGCAAGGTGGAACTCTCCCATCATATATTCGGTGTTTTCGAATACAATGCGTAGAATACCTCTCAAGTGCTTGCATTAAGAAATCAACTGCTACTTCGCAATTTTTCTCTTCAACTATTGTATGTATTTCTCAATGGAATCGAGTAAACCAGCGCCATCGCCCGATGAACTTTTTGTTGTGAAACGATTTCAAAGGTTATTTGCTCCACAACAGCGTAAGCTTTAGAAAAATTTTGGAAGCTAATTAAGCGTCTGCGAAAAAAACTTCATAAATAACTGCTGCCATCATATCTTAAAAAATCGCTTCCACCGATATATGAATGAGTGAGGCTGATAATCCAGCGATGAAAGTGTGCAATATTCTTTTTGACTCTATAAGATGAATCAAACCAACAGAAAGGTTGCTTCGTTCACAAACTATTTCATTTCTTTTATAAGTATATCTTTTACACGATAGTGGGCATTTTTGATAGGCTGCGAACTATAACACAAACGCTGAGAACAACTTTACATCAAAAACACATTAGGCCACTTAGGGGCAATAAAATCAACACTTTAAAAAAACAACTCTGATAAAATGTGTGGTGAAACCCACAGTGAAATGCGGAAATAAAAAAGAATCGCGCTCAACACGACACCTCTAAGAAAAAAAATTCACTTCATCCATTCAGGTTGCCCCACAAAAAAAAGAATGCCGAATCACAGCATAAAACAAACCGCAATAAATACAAATGAGTGGTGACGAAAAGTGAGAGAAAAACAAACGCTCGAAAGAAGTTAGAAGAGCGAATGAGCCGCTCCTCTTGCTTCGTTTCGAGTTGTCGACGCATGATGGACGCCGCAGGACAAACAATGAACCTCAAGCGCGATGCGCTGGCACGAATCAAGGCCCGATCACAATCAAGCGCCTCGTTTGCATCCCTTTGATCGATCATCTGTCTCATAGCAATACTAATGCATCACTGACTATCGTAATATTTGTATGAAGACAAATGCTCCACTTTGTCCTAGTTGACTTCACGAAAGACAAATTGCTGCAGCTACACCTTCGTTTCCTTCTCCCTTTATACCACCACGGTGAAGCAGAGTAGGCCCAGACCAACAAGGAATAAATATGATTATTGCTGTCCTACAAAAAATAGAAAATGGTAAGGGACGTAACAAGGCATGTTTGATTGAACCAAAGAAAAGCAGACGGAGTTAATGAAGAACAACCGAAAAACAGAACAATGAACAAGACACAGAGGCACTAACCGAGAACAACGAAATTTGCGGAGATCGTCTCAGAACGCTTACAATCGCCGACAAACAGCACAGACGAATGCTCGAGAATTACCACCGGTCATTCACAGACAAATAGATAATTGTGATCCTCAAGGTCGCGTACTGGTGTCCCACCAGTGCAACACAGATGATACATCGGTGAAAAAGCTGCTATCTATTTGAAATATATTGATTAAAAGACTTATCTTTTTGAAAGTGCTTCATTTCCGCATCATTAGTGACAAGAACGGCCTAAAAACCTACGTTTGCAAACGGCTGGTAAGTGCACGGCTGACAAAGTTCAAAGGATACAAGCAAGGAATAGAATGGTACAGAATGGAAAATGGGAACCCGCATAGTGACGAGAACGTGACGAACGATGCGTCATGACAGGACAAAGAATCACTCAAACCGAAGCGCTATGGAAACGTGAGCGAGCCGTCTGATACAAACGGAGATCGATTGGTAAATGCCTTCTCAAGACCGCTCTTTTGAGAAGCCTCCAACAGCTGCACATGAGTTAGAGCTTCTAGAACTTTCGTCCGGAGAAGTGGATGGTTGTGAAGAATGAGAAAGGATTTCTTTGGCGTGCTCGCTGAATACTTCGGTCGCTGTGTTAGCTAGGTAGGAATTGACGCGCAACGTGTGCAATAATGTTGCAAACATCTCTCGGATGTTGTCGGCCCTACGTGCTAACTGGAGGCGCTCAGTTTCAGTGAGTGCTGGTTTCGACTCACATTGAGCCATATCCGACTCCGCATCGCTGCTTGTCTCGAGTTCTTCGCACAAGTTGACCGCTGCAGCATCATCACACTCTGCATTTGACAGCTCGACCTCAGCGTTCACCACCTTCTCACCGATCACTTCGATATCATCTTCCTCTTCCTTGACAATCACAGACGATATCTGCGCGCCGTTACCAACCGCCTCCCTCTGCTGAACGACTTCAGATGCGGAAGAAAGCCGCCCATCTGCGACACTGTGCTGCCCCTCTTTCATAGCTAACCCACCCGATGGCAACGGCTTCGTAGTGCATTTGCGGCCTTTTCGGCGTCTTCGTTCACGTATCTTCAATTTATCAAAACTTTTCGCCAGTAACGAAGCTTTGCATTTCTCGTCAGCACGCGAAGATGTGTCGTTTTCCGGATCATCATACCTGAAAATCAATCGGAAATTAACCCTCAAAAATATCTGCGACGCTACCTCAAAACCCAGAAGAACGTTCTATGGCGAACTATTGAAGACCTGAGGAATCATGCCATCAAGACGAGTTAAAATTATATCCCCTTTGCAGGCGACCAAGTTTGTTAAATTGCCAAAGTCACCATTAACTCTTCGACCTTCATCGAAATATCTTACTTTATTCTGCCGTGTTCAATAAGAAAATTTGATGCACTGTTTATTTGCGCCTTTTAGTTCGATTTTATTATCGAGCTAAGATTTATAGGTTACTTAGGTATGGCACAGCCTTTGGCGTCATCAAATAACGGATGAGATAAGGCATGACAACACTGCTGCTTAAATGTGTAAGGCGACACCGCTCCCCTGTTCAAGTGATCGAAATATGAAGGAGGTCAATACAAAATTTCGAAATTAAACAGAGATGGAATTGAGAAAGGGTAGTAATTCAGATCATCATCATCTAAATAATCCGCCGATTCGCAAGTTCTTTATATCTATCGTCAGTAATTGGCTTTTATGAGACAGTACATGACATGCACAGAGAAGAGGCTCGGAATAAAAACACTACTAACAGATAACAGGAAAGGCTATTCTCTACTATAATCCAAGGTAAGATTGCACCTGCAGCGACAAAACCCGCACAGTATGTGTTGGTTGAAACGCATGAAAAAGAGATTTGCGTTATGAGCTTCATATGGACTTTTGCATTGGGGATACATATAGACTTGTGATGGAAAGGATCGAAAAGTGGACGGCGCCGCATATGTTGGGATGCACCGTGGTCAACTACAAAACTTCAGTGCCACTACTCCAGATGACTATTAGAACGAGACGGGAAATTTCCTTTTGTTTGCACTATGTGGCTTCATTGAACGTTGCTTCAAATAGGTCGACCACCGGCAAAACATGGACATAAATGCTAAATGCTGATGTGGTCTTTCGCAGGTTTAAGCGAACTGTGCCGAAGAAAGGGCACGAAACAAGGAGAGGCACTTAGAAGAATAACTGCACATGCAGTCCTATGGATGGCCAGGAGGCGGAAGGGTTAGCAAAGGATGAAGAAAAGGAAACGACCGTTAGCCCTTTTCGAAGAAAAAACACCAAGTGATATGATGATAGCATTAAACTGTAAACAGAAACAAGGAGTGGATTTTAGGATCTCTGAGCTCTGTAAGCTTTTTTTGATATCTTTAGGCCTCTCATAACATATCAGAAGAAATACTTATATGCCATCGAACCGACTACCGAGCTATTTCTACAAACTATTCTCAACAGAACGACTTCTACAGGAATCAAAAATTTTCACGGCAACAATCAATATGGGTTATTCATGCCCAATGCAATCGTAGTAAAAAACTTGATACGGATTAAATATGCTTCCTGATATAAATAACTCATAGCGAGAGGCAAGCTAAAAACTCTTTAAAGATGGACAAGATAATGCGAAGTGGGAGTGAAGTTATCATTTTCTTGAAGTCCACAGAAACAGAACAAAGACCAGATGTCGTGACTTTTTTTCTGAAAGTGTTCGCATGCAACAGACGACGATGAGTCTCAATTTCTCTCTAAATTTTATGGAAATTTGGCCTAAAATTTAGAGGAGCAGGAGGTGCTCTCTTGGTATGCAACAGGTTAGAATAATGTAGTGTGAGATCTTCGAAATTACCTGTATTGCGCCAGCATCAGACCCAATTTGCTTTCGTACTTATTTCTAAGCACTTCAGCAGTCAAGTTGAGGCGCATATCGTCAAGTTCAGCATCAGGCACGAATTCATACTCCTTGAAACGACGCACGTCGAAACGCTCTTTGATGCGATTCCCCTTACGATCTAGGTAGACGTAGGCCTTGTCGTTGTTGGCACTTAGGTGACCACGATAATACGAACTCCCGAACTGAAAGCACATTTCATTCATATCTCTCTTTGTCCCGGCGGCTTAAGTAACTAAAAAGGAGCGGGGAATGCATTTACAAAAACATAACAGCCATCGGTCGCCAATAGCGCTGGATCTGAAAACAGGAAATCGAAAAGCAAAATGATTCTAGAAACCAAAGTGAAAAATCGATGGAGGCCAGCTGAAAATAACTACAATGTACTGACAACAAAAATAACCAATAGCAGCATCTGAAACTGGCTACTACAGCTGCTCGCTCCAACATTGCGTGAAAACGCCATTTCCTCTTTTTTCTCATCCTTTCTAAAAGATTAGTTTCAAAGAATTCTTTTATTTTCAAAGAAATTCCAGCAAAGCAATTAGCTAAGGAAAATACTCACCCCGAAAAGCTCATTGATATCTGCGGTGGTCGGATGAAAATTAGTAGAACGATTTGGGTTATAGAGGTCGCGTTTTGGAAGCGATGGATTGGCCCGCGGTACTTGTACTGAGAACGCCACAATGCGACGCCTTCGCTTCATTTCACGTGTACTCTCATCGTCATCCGAATCGTAGTCCTTAAAAAACGTCGCTTATGTGGATCATATAACGGAAAATTTCTTACTAGGTTACTAACTCATCCAATCTTAGAGTAAATTCCGACAAATTTTGTGAAACGACAAGCTATTTTCCAAAAAATTTAATTTTCGCATCGGTTGTTATGAGGTGAATCACACAAGACTTGCAGTTATAGACAAACAAGAGGTTAATATAGAAATTTGATGATAAGGGTACCCTTTCGATATCATCCATCAGTTGGTCGTAGGCTTGCTTGTTGGTCACCTGCAAGAAATCGAGCATAAGCTCCATTGTGTTCGCTTCGTTTTCCAATTCGACTCTCTCCAATCTCAGCAACCTTTCGTATGTCGCATTAAATAAGCTGCAAACAACAAAATATCTTCATCTGAACAAGATGCAACAATCAAAACGTGGGTCCGACATTCTTTTGGCCACGTTGTAGTACCACATACTGCAGTTTCTTACAGGCGAACAGGTATTCCAGCAGGTTATCAAGATCATCAATTTCACCAGCAGCGATTCTCGAATATAGAGGTAATAAAAGTGTCTTCAATAAACGAACGTCTTCACTCATTCCTCGTCTCTGAAGGCTTTCGAATGCGTGGAATTTTATCAGCAGAGACAACCATAAGGTAGACATTAGTTAAATGCAGCTAATATATAATACTAACATTATACTAGCTGCTGGCTCAAATGGCCTTACCTCCCACGGACTCCACACCTCCCCAACAGAGTCGAATCCTTGTAAGCCGTGACGATTTAATGGTCACCGTTCGATAGCTGATACCTTTCACGTGAAAATTCGGCAAGAAACAAATTCTCAGAGTGCGTTCAAAACCCACCAAAAACTGGCGTTTACTTGGGGATGTTTCAATCACAGGTCTCTGAGTAAATTCCGCTCAAACATCAAAACCATAAATAACAACAAATTTGCAGCGAAACATGAAATGTGTAGGTCATTCAGTCTATCCTTCAATAATGCGGGCGCTCAAGAACAAAAAAATCCATTCTCAATCAGAATGAACCTGTACGAAATTTCGTTTTCATTAGAAACCAGTACGCAGATTTAATTCTCTATCCTGTTTCGCCAGAAAAAAAAAATCTGCTTTTCATTCAACAAAATTTTTCAATAGCCTCTTAATTAGAGCTGCTTTCAACTGAATGTGTATTCATCAGATGAAACTATGTGCCTCGAGAAGCATAACTTTAAACAGCAACAAAGATGGGTATATATTTCAGTTTAGTTGAAATAAATGCAGTGAATAATTCAGAACAACACTACTGTTCAAAGTCATCAGCGAAAACACCAGTCCCTTTGGTAGGGAAACGGCGAAGCAAAACCCACATGGCAGGATCCGGCGTAAACGAACGTGACGAGTAGTCTTTTCGATTGAGATCCTTCAACGCGATGTTTATTTCACGTAGTTGGTCGTCGATTTCCTCCTCCCCACAATGCCCATTCAACGTGTGACGCTCATTTCTTTTACGTCCCTCTCCTCTCCTTTTCACTTTTGACGTCCCACATTCCGGTTGTTGTATCCGCGTGTACCACTCCTGGCAAAAGAATATAACGTTATTCGATACAAGTTCTTCCCCCCACTCCCCCCTCCCCGAATATGCTTGCCGATATGTGTTTCAAAAAAGAAAGCATTTAATCATGATATGAATCTTGATATCCTTTTTCTTGAATAAACACTACTTTTGAAAAAACTGAAAATGTTGCACTCTGACAAACTCATAATCGCAAAGCCACGTCTTGTCTTAAAAACCACACTTCGAAACATATGTTTAACTCTTCCAACAAAACTCTCCAAACTAGAGAAACAGCAACCTCGCTAGCTCAATAGTCGTTTACCGAATGATAACAACTATTTAGTTATTATAACGGTTGCAATCGCCAAATGTTGATCAAATGCCTAATAACGGTTCTACCTTGTCAGACGTATCATTGTGTTGATCGAATGTTTCGACCGCTCGTTCAATGGAAGCTGAGTCAGCGATGTACACGCCACGCATCGTTCGCCGTCGTCTTTTCTTCTTCACTTTCCCAGATATGCCTTCACATCGAGCTCCATTCCCATCTGTTTCATACCATAATAATATAGGATCATCGATAGAATACTAATAATGAATTGACTATACTAATAAAATTGGACTTGTTGCTTATTGTTGGTATTGGTCAACCGATCTCGACACGTTCGCCGAATGTCACATCTAATGCTCCTAGTGCAGATTTAAAATTTTGGAGGAAAACTTTGTAAGGATACACGATAGGCATTTAGTAAAGCATGAACATACTCACACTGAAAGACGCAATGCTGGTATGCCTCATTTCTCAAACGTCGTCAAAAAGCTCGTATAATAAAAGACAGTTGCAGAAGCAGAACGACACCCGTCAGCTCTTGATCTCATTCAACTGGATAAAACAACAAACTTTAATATGTGTCAATTAAAGTGACCCCTCTTCAGCCCTACCCCCCCCCAAAAAAAAAGCGATCGAATAAGGAATCAAAACAATTACCTACCTATTTTACAATGCCACCGCCAGCAATAAATCCACAGCCATGCGTGACTTACTTTCAGAAAGGATATCGCTGCTAAGAAAATCTAGCACAGCCTCAATAAGTTACTGACTAACCCACTAAAACATTTATTACACAACCTTGAAAAGACAGCCAAAAATGTGAAATCCCCATTCTGAAGAAGGAAAAGACTCAAAATGCTGGAAGATCCGTGACATACACGCATGCAGGATAGTAGCGGTACCATTAAAATGGTCCCTTCAAAGGAAGTTATAGAGCAATAAATACCAGCGAAATTCACTTCACAACAGCTTACTTACCTAAACGGTTAAGAGAACTTGCGCGCAGATGGAAATGCACTTTTCAGCAGTCCCATGTTAAAGCTCTCAGTTACCTATGCGCTCTTAACTGTTATCGACTCCTGAAATATTTCAAATCTAATGGATTTAAAAAAAAATTTATCCTATCCCCCCCCCCTTCCTCAAGAAAATGGCCATACAAGCGCACGATTTTTTAAACAACCGAAACACATAAATAGAAGAGTTCATAAATTTGCTTTTAAAAAAAGTTCGCGCTATCCTCCTCCACAGGCACTATTAGTATGTCCACGCTAAATTAGGTAATCAAACTACCTGTCCAATCAACAACTCGATCGATGATAGCTGCCATAACATCGGCCACGGCTGCGAATTCTGAATGTGCACTCCACTGCATAGGCACAGTGCTTTCGGTTGATGATGACTGGGTAATAGCTTTGTGCGATAAAATACACGGTAATATAGTGCTCTCACGCAATGTACTACACTCGATATGTGTATCTGTTGGTGTTGGAACTGCGCTCTGTGACAGTGGTGACAAGCACCGCATGGGTGACAGTCTTTCAGGTGCGTCACCCGAAGAAGACTCTTCTTGTGACCCACGTCTTGTCGGACAAATACGTGAAAGCATCTTATAGAAACCGGTCGTCGAAACACACAAATCGCTGGTGGATACGCCAGTCATTTTTTGCACAGAAGCGGCATCCACCAAACTAGGTGCACTGCATTCACGATCCACTTCATGCAACTGGTTGAACAATTCACGCTTTAGTTGCACACGCCGTGCCGTATTGCGTTCACGTACTGATCGCTGCATTTTCCTGAGGCTATTTTTCGCGGCTTTCAGCATACGTACCTTTTCGAGAATTGCTTCGGTCTGTAAACACAATAAAGCAAAAAATAAAATACAAGAGGATTCGCTTCATAAAATAGCAAAGCTCTGATTTCATGTTGATGTCGCATCCACCAAATATAGCACAGCCCTGAAGGAAATTTTTCAATTTCAGGTGTAAAAATCTATACTGCGTTTGAGGAAGCCTAAGCCATTTTTACGCGAGAGTTGTAGGTGTTTTGATATACTCCTCGTTCATCAATAAAGACTGGCACAGAGAGGGTATTTACCCAGCTACATTCAGCTAAAAGGGTATTTCGATAATCTCAAACAGCTCGAGTCTTCACATAATCGTTTCAGTAATAACCAATTTTCGAAGCAGTACAAAAACCGACAGCTGAACAACAATCGAATGACATACACACTCAGGGCGTTCGATATGGCTGAGCATCGTATTTGTGGGCACTTTGTAGCCGCTGAGAAGACGCGGCCGTGGCTTATAAAGTGGACCCGCTTGATTGCCATGCACGTTGTCCAGCGATAAATCCTTCGTTTTGCTCGCTTTCGACGGAACTATTGGTGTGTTATGAGCCCTCTCACTCTAAACTTTACAGACATTATAACACCCAGCAGTATGTCGATAATAAGCTGAAAACAACCCCTTATTCGACGAATGGCTGCTGTTGTTATCACTCCTTTACTACTAGCGTCAAATTTACAACTAAATAAAGCACATTTCAAAGAAGAGCACGATTAAGCAGCTGTCTATCGCAGAAACGATGCAGTCTCTAATCATGCTCTCAAAACTAGCCCCATTTTTTTCAAAAAACTACTCCAAAATAGAGTAGTCAGAACACCTCAGCAACGCAATGGAAAGTCATGCGAAATATAAAGGAAGCGCACCGATTAACTGTCGGCTGAAAAACGATCCGGATCCTAGCCGCACCGGTCTCATGAACGGAACAATTCCACCGATTTGACAATTCAAACCCGAAATACGAAACATGTATTATATAATGCCCGCATAACAACAAGTTTCTTGACCACCAGAATAAAGATGTAACAAATACTACCAATATTGATAAGCAAAGAAATCGCAAGTAAGAAATACCCACAAAATGGAATATTTAGGGAAATTCACAAAGAGATGTGAGGCTTTGCGATCACATCACACATGACACTTCGACAACACTGGAAGGAAACTGCAAAAAAAGTGATAGAAGCAAGTTCCGTATGGGCCATAAATTTCTTCAAAGCCCAAACCTCATATGCCTATCAGCTAAAAGAAGCTGCAAATATGTCTTAATTGCTCAGTAAAACTATTTTACTAATAATCCAAAACAATACAGCTCTCTAAAACGAAGAACTCTGAACCCTTTTCCTCAGTGTACTTTGCATGCGTCGACATAATATGCAAACAAGAGGAAGGGAAATGTACCGATCCGAAGTCGAGAGAAACATCCGAAATGTCGCTTGAAAATGAGCACGCATCTTCAGTCTCCACTGGACAATCAACTTCAATATGCGCCCTCCCGTCAACTTTATTCATCTCACCGTCCTCTACCAGATCGCATAACGTCGGCTTTTCATGTGTTGAGGAAACATCGTTTTTCTTGCGCTGAATTTCTCTGAAAATTTTATGATGCCTAGTTTAGTGATAAAACGACTCTATTTTGTGGCTCGATTCCCTCTCCGAAAGTACTTCAAATGCGATATCAAAAACAATGCAGCAAGATGAACATTTCCAGGAAGCTCTTAATGGACGATAATTATTGTTTACCTGAGTGATGCTGCTAGGATAGAATCTAAAAAGAAAATCCAAGCGAAAAAGTCGAATTCTGAGATAGCATCCATCAAATACCAAAGAGTTTCGTCCTTTCCTACTTCAAACGCATATACGACTTCCTATTCGATTGTACCCACGACGACAAATGGAAAGCGGCAACAGAAATAGCACAATTAACTCGCCTAAAGACCAAACGATATGCAGGTTTCACGACTCACAGAAACCTTAGCTGAAACTGGCCAACTTCTAGAACAAGCAATCAGTCCTCTTCTAACGAATGAAGAAAATAAAGAAGCAGCTAGAATTTGGGAATCTTAGACGAAGGCAACCTGAAATACCACAACTACGATGGTTGGCATTCGGTTTATTTGCCGCAAGAAATTCCAGTTTGCTGTAAAAAAAAAAGATGCAAAATCTTCCTATATGACCATGAGATAAAGATAGCTCCGAACTAGATCGGTGCGTTGCCAAAGAGGATGCTTTGTTCAAATATTGGATCATATCGCTATTGATCACTCCGAAGTGAGGTTCACGGAGAACATCTAAGCGAGACTTGGATTTGCAAGAAAGATAACATTTGCATATAGTAGCCAAAGCCCACTCGCTAGAGTTATTCGGTCAACCTAAACTTAAACAGCATATTTATTACATTACATAAAAACACTTCATGACGAAACGAGGTAAACAGCTTACTGGAAAAGAGAGCTGAGGGTCTTTGCAGCAGTTTCCGCTTCTGTTGTTTCATTTGCTGCAAGAGCTGCCTTTTTGCTTTTCGTGTTCCGTGGCGCCTTCACACGCAGTCGCCTTTTGGGCAGCTCACTAGCAAAGTTAGCGCTGCCCGCATATCGTCTATCCAAACTACTGCCCTCATCAGTGATGAAACCTGCACGTGCTGCGTTTATCTGCAAGTAATTTAGTTTCCCACCTCTTCCCAGAACCATCCCTTTTTCAAAGACTCGCACGCGCCCTCAATGATTGTATATCACCTGGAGACTGGGCATAATGGAATTTTCAACAAATCGTTCACGTGATCCTCACAGGATTTCCAGTAAGAAATTTAACGTCGTTTCAACGTAATTCATCGTTTTCGCACTCAAATGGCCCCATCAACCTGCTTTTCTCTGACGGATTTTTCACACCAACTTAACTCGCAAAAACTGATATTCGAAGCCCTTAATTTGCTCCAGAAATGCCCCCAGTGAGAACCAATCAAGAGTGGATTGGAGTCTCTAGGGTCAGCGAAGTATTTTCCCAGTCATTCTTTGTAGGAGTCTATATTTTCATAACAGTATCGATGGCCGATGTTCAGCAAACTACGATGCCGCAATAGTAGTTAGCATATAAAAAACAGCGAATAAATAAATAAATAAATTTTTAAAAAAATGATAAAAACGTTGCGAGAAAGGAAAAATAATGCGCCCCTCTCCCTCTTATGTTTTTGCATTCTTCCACGACTCTCTTATTGCTCAGCTTATTACCAACCAGATTTTATAACCAAGTTTCACTTGCAGCAAGTTAGCTACCTTAGCTTAACGAAACCTGACAAAATTAGGAAAGACGAAGATAGACAAAAGGCTTGAACCTCAGAAACCTAACAACCTTTAAAGCGCATTTTGAAACAATTCTAGATTTACCTCTGAGGCTCCTAAAGTAGCCTGGCCTTTTCGAGCTTTCTTGGTTCTTGGAGGGGCACAAGTCGCTAACACAGTCGAATTTACCGGCGAAACCGATGAAGCGGTCGAGGGTTCATTCGAAGCACGAGCATCTGCGCGAGGTCGTCCACGTCTCTTTGTTCCTTTTTCAGCAATCCCACTATGAGGCACACTAAAACAATCACCTCTAAGCATTTGCTAGCATTCTAGGCATTCTACAAAGCATTTGCAAATAATAATGTCAGCTGATATAACATCCACTAATAGATACAACAAAAAGATAGCTAACGGCACGATGACCTAAACGTTACCACTGAATCTGAATGCCACAAACAACGAAATATTGAGCTCATTTAAACGTATCAACATACTCTTATAACGAAACTTCATAAATGATACCATTCATAAGTCATAGAGTAAATCCATAAAATGACTGAGCAGAATTAACAACACCGCTAAAAACAAAATAACTTAAATGAGGCAAAAATTGCAAAACACAAGTGTTCACTAAGTAACATAGACCGAATGTAACGAATTCATAAAGACGTTTAATACATATCGATAAACCGATCTAGTGATAATCTATTTCACGTATAACACAACATTCAAAAGCCTTACTAAAAAAGATGCACCTCAAGATGAAGGCAAAAAAAAAAAAAAAAAAACAACTAACGGAGCTCGTTCAACGATTTGTGCAGCTGGCGCCAATCGCCATAGAGAGATCTCCTCTTTTTGATAGTCAATCTTGTTGGCATCCACGTGAACACTCACTTCCATCTACGATTAAAAACGCATTGGGCGCTCATTTTAAAATACATTCCAGCAGCTTATTTTCTAACAACTAGAATGAAAGGTGCTCAACTCTCTTGAAACTAAGGCTTGGTAATATACTTTCCCTGGAATCTTATCAACCTCTGTTTCCCAACAAATGCCTACTAATGCACATTTCACCATTTTATGCTTTTTATATCTATTAGTTTTCTTTTAGCGTGAATGAAAAGTTACTGCCCAGCACTGATGGCCAAACAGAAGTTGCATCGAACTGGGAAAACAAATGAATGAAAAAATGAGATTTGGGAGTATCCATGAGAAGGAGGTGTCTTAGTTCTGGATAGCGGCATAAACAATGGCTGACTATTGACCACGGCAAGAAAATATTACCATCGAGTAGTTTTAACGATGAAAGCAGTAAGTAGCTAAATATCTAATACTTCTGCAGCATACACTTGCGCAATACCAACAAATTTGCTGATTGCACGAATATAAATAAGAATGCGATAGCATGCCAAAGTTTCAACTTTTTCCTTGTTCTTTCTCGAACCGTCCGACTGGAAGGTCAAACCCTCATCTGACCACAGATATAGGGTCCTGGAGTGCAACGAATTTCCTAACAAGCTCAATACTATGCAGCCGATATGTTTCGAAGCTTCCTCTCAAAACATCCTTATCATTGGTTACAAAACCGAAGCATGGGATGACCAATGGCCATTTTCCATACTCTCTAAGCATAACTAGCTGCAAAATAACGCTAGATACCTAAAAACAAGAATAGTGTTATACCATCGGTATGACTTATTCCAAATGAAGGTAAATTAAGATGTATTATAGCATAATTACAAAAGTTACACGAAAATATGCGATTCTTCAAATCACTTCGGAAATTTTCACAACCAAAACAAAAAAACAAAAAAAAAAAATGCACCCGTTTCTTTGGAATTCAATGTGAAACAAAAGTTGGTAATTCTTAAATATTAGTGAAACATTTAACTTGACACTTTTTTGCCAACAGGGCAAAGTTGTATGGGATTTCTTATAAACACAAGAAAAAGGCGTATTTTTATAATGTTGAGAGAGAATGAATGCAGTGGATGAGCTTATTCATGTCCCTTAAATCAAGAGAATTATTATGTATACCCAATTCTTAAATATTAGTGAAACATTTAACTTGACACTTTTTTGCCAACAGGGCAAAGTTGTATGGGATTTCTTATAAACACAAGAAAAAGGCGTATTTTTATAATGTTGAGAGAGAATGAATGCAGTGGATGAGCTTATTCATGTCCCTTAAATCAAGAGAATTATTATGTATACCCCATAATGTTTTGAGAGCACCGGTACAAAACGGTACAAAACGGTTGTCAACTTTTTCCTCGCACTTTTCGGACACCGTTTAAATCTTCACAAACAATAACATGCTAACAAAAATATTGTTAGCTTTTTTAAAAAACATTTATTGGGGGTCCCCAAAGCCGATACCAATCAACAATCGTATCGCATGTTGCAGCTGTTTAGCAATATCCTATGATGACCAGTGGTCACTAAAATTTAGACCAGTGGTTAACTAAACGAATAAAGAAGGAATACCACTCCCATCAAATCGTCCATCCACAATTGCGTGCGTCTTTAGGCATTTCTCATAGCAATTTTGCCCTGGTAGTTTTTCAGGACGCAGAACATTACTAACCAAAGAAATACATTCTAAAATAGCTTAAAGCTCAATTTACACCCATACTTCTTGATATATTCTTTTAAAAAAGTGATCATACGAATTTTCCCTCACCACGATTGAAAATACTAAATCAAAAGGTGTGCTTCATAACCTGCACGTAAATACTGAAGAAAGTTTATCTGTGCCAAGAAGTTCCGGCAGAATCAAGAACAATTTTAACAGCGTTACATCACATCGCATCTCTCTGCAAGTCAAAATCGGCGGGGGAAATACCACTCATACATATCTTTTAAATGCCAATTCTAAACCCATCTAGTGTAGTCCCTTTAGGAGCATTCCAATTCGTCACTGCCTTAAAATGCCATAAAAGAAAAGAAAGTGCCGAGGAGTACCTTTATTTTGTCGGGTGCCTGAGAAGAGTCAAACTGCTGCTTTCGTAGCCGTTTTCTTGGCGTATCCAGCTCCGAGACACGCTGAGGGCTTTCTTCCACCTGCAATACCACAAAAACAATGCACAACACGAAAAAAACACTGTAATGAACTTGTGCTCCTCTAATTTATAATCACTACCAAGCATAAAAGACATTCGCGAGCTCACTGATTGTACCTAATAGCTATTCTCTCATCAGGCTTGCCCATATAATAAGGCGATCGCTATCCTCAGTCTATTTTCCGCTACTGCTTCAATGCTGACCGCATAGCGTCGAGAGAACAATTTCAGTTTTGTTACTTTGTTTAACGATATTCAGTCGTGCAAATGCGGCGCGTAGGAAAGTGAAGCATGGAGTGCAGTCTACCAGCAGAAACACAACGCTTTCATGAACATTTAAAAGAGACTATTGCTCGCCCCATTATCCAATGAATGCAATGTTTTGTTATATATGCACATCTTTTTATAAATGAATAAGACAACAGTTGTTCAATTTTCAATGTACATGCCACATCAGAGAAAAAAAAAAAGAATGCAAGCCAAAGCATAAGGAGAGGCGTAATTCCTAATCATAAAAACAAGACCCTTAATAGGATGGATTATGGGAAAACCCAACTTCAAAAATCTCATGCACATAGTTATTCGCCTCCCCCGTCTGCAAATCTCCCTATTTTGTTTTTGACTTGCACGCTGAAGGTGCCAAATAAATAAGCAAACACATGAGCACAAGCAACTATAAAACTGGTGCTGACCCTTGTGAACGCGGTTGCAACATTCTCGGTGAACGTCGAATGAAGATATCGAGCATTAGATTCGCTCACCTGACCGGTACGTTGTTCGTAGTTGCAGAGAGGGGTGGCACTAAGAGCACGTACCTCCCCTCCTACTGATACACATTTCGTGTTCGTCGAGCAACTGTAAACCATCATACCATGTATCTTTTTACCTCTACAAACCGCAAGGCAATTAATGAAGTAGTTATAAGCCACACAGACCAAAAGCAATTTCAATAAACCTGTATAATTAACACCTAGCATAAGAAACCTTCGTAAGACTCAAAAGTATAGAAATAGACCAAAAACCAACCAGCCGAAAGATAGCTGCATACGAACAGTCAATATAGGAAGGATATCCGTTAAAGAAAAAAAAACCCGGGTATGTTAGCACTCAACATTTACATGAGCGAATGTCTCTAAAATAAAACAGAAGTATGAAATCACTAGAGATTTTCTGATAGCTGAACTTCAGTTTTTCGTTCATTCGCTCAAACCAGCATCTACAAAACATAGTGGATTGAAGCTAATCAAGACAATGAGCGTATTGAACAACAACAGCAGCTCAATGTCGAATTCATTGGACTCCACTTTGTGGAACTATATCCTACACGAATATCACTTGCAAAGACAACTCAAGCATAGCAATGAAGATTTCAATAGTATGATAAGCACATAATGGTGATATTTGAAAACATAGTGGATTGAAGCTAATCAAGACAATGAGCGTATTGAACAACAACAGCAGCTCAATGTCGAATTCATTGGACTCCACTTTGTGGAACTATATCCTACACGAATATCACTTGCAAAGACAACTCAAGCATAGCAATGAAGATTTCAATAGTATGATAAGCACATAATGGTGATATTTGAGAATTGCAAGTTTAAAAAAAAATGAAAACCTTGTGTCGTCGAGTTGCACCGGAGACGAACTGAAGCTACTGGTGCAAGAAGCAGGTCTAGAAGATGGCGCATCAGACATCACTAAGCGCCGTACTGCAGAACCTGCTGCTAAAATTTTATAGCTTTCTCAGCAAACCGATAACAATCTATAATTAGCAAAGTTAATCAAAAATCAACTATGCAAATTGACTGCTTATAGGTTTGAATCAGTTATTTAAATTAACTTCTATGATATTAATTGCAACAGTAATATTCATTGCTCAAAAGATAGAGATATGTGGGCCATTAAGCGCGAAGTGCTAATAACAGAAAGCATTGAGAAGTACGCATGTCCCATATGACTACAAAACACTACTGCATTTCGTTCATACTACAAAATACAATCAATGCCGGATAAACACCGGATCACTGAAACAGCCTGAAAGTTTTTTATGCAAAAAAAGAGCAAAACGACGAAATAAAAAAAATGCAGTAAAAAAATCGAGTACAATAAAGCAATCTAGGGAAAATATATAGACAAGAGCGGAAAAGATGCTTTTTCCACGTTTCATGTGATCGTTGGCTATGCAGTAATAGAAGCACAGCTCAATAGGCATCCATGCCAAGGTTTTGATGAAAGACCAAACTTCGAAATTTGGTGGTAAGAGATCAAATAGAGAATTTTGAAATGCCCACTTTTATAAGATGAAGTAAGATCTTTACAGTCCAATTAATAACCATTCAGTTCTTTTATTTAAAAAAAAACACATCCGAAAAAATTAAAGTAAGATTGATTGCATTACTTAAATTCAAAAAGCTGATAATATAAGGGAACCGGAAAATCAAGACGTAAACTGACCTGTAGAAGGATCGCGGGTTTTACGCAATATGCTTGGTCGTGGACTTGGACCCGCATGTGAAGTACTCACGCTTGTTACGACATTTGAGTTCGCTGCCGAATTTTGTGCAGCGACCATAGCTGACTGTGGTAAAACCAATGCAGTACTCGATGTAGCGTTTGTAGCGGCTAGCACCCCCACACCGATCGTACCACGACTAGATCCAGCTTGCTTCGTGTCGCCTTTTTCCTGCACCGGGCGCACGCTCGATGACGAATTACCAAATGACATCGACCCCTGAGAATTTATACCTATTTACAGGAAAGCAATCCCACCATACAAGAAATATTCCACACTTCAATGTAGTGCTTTCAGAAGCAAAAATCTCGTTTGCAGTTATAAAAACCGAATGATCTCTTTTGATGGGACAACCGCCTCGAAACTTGAGAGAATATTACGAGGTAATACAAAACTGTAAACATGCAAGCATAAAACGGCAACATCGATACAATAAGAGGTTGTTCCCACTACCGCAGCCTTCTTCCTTTAGCCGCAGCGAATTGAGGGAACGAAATGAGCGGAAATACATCGCATATACGGAAACGTATCTCGATGAAATGATGAGCTGGAAGGATCACACACGAAAGGTTTAAGCATGCGTATCTCTTTCACGATAACTGCCATTAAGTGTGATAAAATAAGATAAAATTCACCTTGCCGGTTGGTTTATAGCCGTTCACTGGCACATACCGAGTACATTGGGCTGCCGATGAGGTCTGCAAAAGAATGTCTCAAAAATCAATGACCAAAAACTCTAATTTTCTTATATTCTCATTGTCCCCCACTATCAACACACAGTCGCTATAATACATACACCCTTTTCACTTAAATAAACAATGGATGCATCTACTCATACAATCAGGTGGCATCTTTCCCAGCCCGTATAAGTTTGAAGGGAATAGAAAAAATACAAATAACAATCCAAATTAAGAAGTCTTATACCTTTGTGACCACCCACGAAGCGCAAAGAAAAATGCTAATAAAATTAGGAAACATAAATAAAAGCGAAAATAAACAAACGAATTAAATCGTAAAACAAATAAATGCAATATTCGCGTCAATCAACGTTGAAGCGTTGTTTCCATATCAACAAACTATTGCTACATTGCATTACGCTATATTGTTGACAGAACAGATGAGAGCAATAAAAAAAAAACATCACAAAGAAATCAAATTAGAAACAATACGATATAACGCTCATTTTTGCTCATAAGAAAGCATTTTTAGATCAATTATGCGATGAGATATAAAGAGAATATTTGATAGAGAATGTTCAAAAATAAGCGTATGCTAGGGAAATTTCATATCTCGCTTCTATTCTTGAGAAAAATTTTTCACTGAAAGTCATGCTTAATATGCGGCAAACTTGTTTACAGCCTAATTAAAACTTAGACGTCAAAAATATTCGTAATTTCATAGACAATCAACTGATGCACTTAGATGATCTGCTAAGAATGACTGCAAAAGATGTTTTAATTGTTCGAAGGTCAATTTTATCCAGCATTTCTGCAATTTTTACACCCTTTGCCTATTTGCAGATTTCGATTCTTTATAGACTGATCAGCACCTAAAATGATTACGCGTATAACACATACCAAAAGCTGTAAATTAAACAATGGAAGCAAGACATTTCCATCACACATCCCATCAAACGTATGGATTCCAAACTCACTTACTAGTATGAGTGACCATCGAATGAAAACTTCGCGAGATCGAATTGAACAATTTCAGCGAGCAATAAGACACTCACAAAAGGGAAACAAAACTCTATTCGCACTTACAAGCCAAACAGAGAAAACATGACTTACTGGAGCTTTGAGAGGAATGCAAATAATTTTCGATATGTAGATAATGGGATGATGGAATAGTAAAAACTACAAATGCCTGTTCTTCGAAGAGACTCATTCAACGGCGGGTTTCCCCGAAACGCTTGAATATTCGAATTTTGAGGAACTCGGTCATTTCCCTTTTTTTTAATTTTACGACTTTATCAAGAAATCCCCTTTTCCAACCATAACCAGACCTGGCCGGATCCCAAAATCACCCTCTGAAGTGTTTTGCGAGAATCCACTGCGTATCCCATTCAGTCCTCAACTTTTATGAAAGAGACCTCGAAACTATGAGAGTTCTACAAATCAAAATTTTCAGCTGAATTTCGAAAAACAGTAATATTTGACCGCCCGCTAAATTCGACTGGTACATATCAGCGGTCAAACGACTGTGTGATAAAGATCGTCGTTTCGAGCGATCTCATCGGAATAAATGCGGGTATTTACTGCCCAACAGTTACGCGCAACTAAGCCAAAGCAGAGCAGTCGTTTTCTCTTGCAACTTCTTTCCTCTTCTATCCCCCCCCCCCTTTTTGGAATTTCTCCACATTGTTATTCACCACAGACGAGGCTCAATCCGTTCAAACCAAAAGTATGAAAGTCATGCAGTTGACTAATTTCAGAAGTAGTAACAATGCACACAGCTGCAAGCAGAACACATTTTCCAAGTCCACTATTGCTCCGATCTCAGGCAAATGCGACCACTATTCAATGACACAATCTCGTGAGTTCGTGTACAAGAGAAGTCAGTTTACATCAATCCTGATCCTCATTTCACGATAAAAGAATGTCGAGAAGAAGTTTACAGCGAGTCCTATATCGACCTACACGTATTAGTAACTCGATAAATAGTTTTATAAGAAGCGAAAATGTAATACCGGAGCAGCCGTCGGTGCTTGTGTTGCTGAACAATTCTTGCTCGAATCAGTTGGTTCTGTACTTCGTGCCACTACATTCGTCCTAAAATATATCATGACATAATCAGCACCATCACGCTTATATCAAAAAACAACCAAAAAAAGGACAGTATAGCCGTCAACAAATTTTCGATAAGGTTAAAATCAACCTCAACTGCTCGGTTGGTTGAACCTGCAACCAGGAATTTCGGTAAACCACGTTTATCAGCGGCCGGTTATGAAGATGGTAAAAACTATCCTAAGAAACGCAACACTACATCTGAAATGGGTAAAACAGGGAATATTTTCAGTAAACATAACTCGAAGATGAGATGTCGTTTTAAACAAGCGAAAGGAAGGAACTCTTTCCAAAAAAAAGACAGATAAATAAAAACAAACAAACAAATAAATACAATAAAATAAAGTAAACAAATGAGATTTGATGAATAAAATAACAATCTTTTTTTACTTAGCCTAAAAAAATATTTCAAGTGTAAAGCAAAAAACACAGAAAAGAAAGAGAACCTTAATGATGCATTAGGAACAGCGTTAGCGTTGGATGGATAACTCTGCTGTGAGAATGCCGAATTCGACGAACGCGATACTACAGGACGTACGCGTGGAACAGAAATCTGAGTATAGTAGCTGCAAAAAAAAAAAAAATTTTTTTTTTTAAACACCGCCAATCTGCAATGAATTTTTTTCGAAATTTCAACATTTCCATTTTCGGTGTACTCATAAATTTGCACCTTTCATTATTACAATCTGAATAGCGATAAAATGACGCTACTCAGTATTCGTTAAGTTCCAAACTTATATTTGAACGCAAGTTGATAAAAAGACAGTTTCCAACTTCAAGATTTAATGTTTCACATTACTTTTTCTTTAATTAGCCGCAAGATTAAAGTTTCATACGTTGTCTGATTGTGATTAACATCTTATCTCACTATAAGATAGATAGCAGACTAAATATAAACAGCGGTAGGTGATTCCAAAATATATTTGCAAATGATTCCCCTGCTGGAAGGATATTATTATGAATGGTAATCTAGTGGAGATAAGCATTGATCGTCGAAATATCTTCAATCAAGCAGAAGTAGGAATCACCTCCTTAATATGTATTAAGGATCCCAAAAGCCATCTCGTCGATTGGTTGTTTACTTTAAACTCCAATCCGATAGCCATCATCGACGAAGCCCAATCAAAGAATCACCGCAGCTTCCAAGTCATGCATCTTCATGGCCACGTTTTACACCACTAAATTTTTTCCTCTCTTCTCAAGCACAGCAGAAAGTCCAAGAAGCTATTGCCAGCGTACTAGGATTAACCCGAATTCATTCAAGCAGCAACTATCCAAGGAGGGATCGGAATGAGCCGTGAGATGCCGCAAAAGTTCCTTCACCAATATGTAACAACCGGATACACGGCGCTTTTCGGAGATGTTGCAGTCTATCCTAATGAAGAACGAACTAACCGTGAATCCAATCCACCATTAGCCTGGCTGATCGAAGGCGATCGTGATGCACGATCATCACACTCGCGTGCACGACTCATCGATAGCGAAATAAGTTGCTGTGGAGGGGCGACGATCTGTTGCTGTTGTTGTTGCAACTGCTGATACATGACCGCCATCGGGTTACTCAATTGAGCAAAATCATCTGCAACTATTCATCTCGCTAATCTCCGGCAATAAACCATTGTTCGCATACTTTGAACGCAATAATTAATATCATTTATAAATCAACAAAAGTTTCAAATTATGATCGATCAGTCTTTTCGTTTGCGGGCACATATCAGAGTATGACGATAACTAAGTGCACCTTTACAATAACTCAACGCCTTGTTCACCTTTGAAACGGTTATTCATGAAGCTGAAACACAAAATTTTCAAAGAAAAAATTTAAGACTATGAAAAAATAAATAAATAAAATGAAAGCAAAGACAAGAAAGCGTCCAACGAGTACATGTCATAAGATCGTAAAAATGCTACGTAATAACTAGCAACAACCGAAATATCAAAGTTGCAAACAAACACTCCTTAATCAATATGATATTAGATTTGATAAATTACTTCAACCCAGCCTCCGTCCAAAATTGTCAAATCAGTAGGCGAATTATGAAAGAAATATTAGGTCCTAAATGTCTTTAAAAAATGAAAGTCAACGGAAGTAAATATTTGGAATAGACTTTTCGCATAAAACAATAAAATGTAATGAAACGCTGGCTATCATTGACTAAATTCTTTAATTTTTCAATTTGTGCTTCCAAAAAATGAACAAATAAAAAATAAAAATAAAAAATGTCTAAACCAATTATAAGGAAATCAGCTCAAAGCAGTTATCAAAATGCCGACGGCTGATGCGTGCGTCACAGCAATTTACACCAAACCTATAGGAGGCTTAACATGATGCATCTACTATGGCTATTGTCCATCAAAGCATCTAAATATGATCATTTCATATACAGCAAAACTCGAATACTCCAAAACTCATGAACACTGCAAAATACATGCCAATGAATGAACGATCTTACAAGGTTTAAATAGTGGATGCGAGGATGGTGTACTGGATGATGACGCTCGAATCGTGACCACTTTAGATGCACATCTGGGCACATAGGACGACTGTGGAAGACTTGATGGAATCGCATTCATCGTACTACTGTGGGTGGCCTTCTGAGGTGCACTGCAGTTCGCAGCAACCAACTGTGATGGTGTCTGCGTTCTCATCAGTGTCTGAAGGCAATGCGTAATTAGAACCTGCATCCTTGCAAACTTATTAAAAAATTTCCACCCCTACAACAATCATTCGTAGCCGCATCTTTACGTTCTCCCTATACCATGATATGATGCTCCAAGACAATGAATTTATTCCACTACTACTACAGCCTCGATAGTGGATCGGCCATAAGTACCCAGTAACCGTTTCCTACACTTTAAGACGGCTGTCACTTACAAACGATCACAATGCAAGAATCTGTCAGAGCAGTCAGTCAGTATAAAGCTTTGAGTGAAGAGCACCTGGGATCGCTGGCCGAGATGGAAATAGGAACTCGAATAATTTCATAAGTAGCACATAAAAGCAAGAGATAACCTTTAGGATAGGGCGTGAACTGTGCTGTGTCGCATTCGCCTGCTCTACGGCAGCTACTCGAGGAGCGCTTATGCTTGCCTGCTGCTGAAGAAAACGCCTAACGTCCTTCTGAAAAGAACTAACATCCGTACGGCAAATCGAAAGACCGACACCATTGAACATACCAGCGAATTTAAATTTCTCTTTCATAGTGCTATGCATTAAATACATTATTATAAGTAATCAGATTAATATTTTGTGCACGGATGGATGTACTCAGTTGTGGGAAGAATAGGGAAGGCCATAGCTACAGAGGATGAGATATTATCTCATGAACGATGAACAACAAACTAAGAAGAAAGTTTTAGGGAACAAGTAGTTGGAGTAAATAGTGACCAACCAAAGTTGCAGTAAAAGTTCTTAGAATTTTTCGACAAATTTCGACAATTCGCCATCAACTATCATTATATTACGTACTAGTACTGCAACAAATTATTTATTCATAGCGCTTAAAAAAACTGATCCTGGAAGGGAAGATATGTAAATTTTGTAAGCCATCCATCACTTCAACGCACCAGCCCAAATCTACAATCTGATACATACAGAAGTTTATACCAGACGATATCTAAGTTCAACTAATTTTTTTTTAATGACATGATCGAAGCTTTATCAATCATTAGCAATACTGGGCACAAAGGTGATTTTGAAGGTGGAAATGGAGGGAGTAATTATAAACTTAGAATATCTTATTTGAGAAATTAAGAAAACGAACGAGAATGAAAATTAAGGCTGGAAAACCCACATGTTCCGCCTCGTCCACAGCTGACATCGTCTCGTTACATGTTAAATCTGCAAAGTTTTAGACACCAACGAGCATCATCATTCCTCTCCTGCATCTGTGGGAAACGACTGATAGGCAACATCACAAACCCATTCACTTGATCATAGCCATTTCATTCGGCTTGTAGCTTCCTACTGGTAATTGGTTGGAAAGCTGATCGAGACTCTAGACGTCAAATTCATTAATTCCTAGTGGAACCTTGGCGGTGACAGCAGTTTATTGCACGAACCACTTTTTAATGAACAAATGCATCTGCGGCAAAAGTAACGAACTGGGAAAAGCACTAAACCAACCAACAAAAGTGAGGATCAAAAAAAGAAGACAGTACGAGCAACGGAGGAAGAAGTTAGAGAGATGTGCCGACGAGAAGTAAAGTTTCCGCTTAGAAAACTCCCGAAAAAAATTCCTTGTAGGCAATAAACAAGGGAAGAGTGGTAAAGTTGAGGGGGGAGGGGGGGGGGGACTAAAACAACGAATTCTACTTTTCACTATGAGTCGACTGATAAACCGTTTCCAACGATGCATTGCAGCACGGGATGGGATGCGACAACGAATCATTTGAAGCATTATATGAAAGCCTTTGCTTCTATTACGACTGATTGGTACCTTCTTTTGCCAAGTCGGTTCTGTATTCGATGGCCAGCTGCTTGACTTTTGCAGTTAAAAAACATACCAAAACTGATGTTGACGAGGTGGGATGAAAGATAGAGTGGAAGAGAAATGATTGCAGCTTCCCTAAGAATCTGACAGTTAGGCGACATCCTCCCTTCCCCCATCTAATAGGACGTCCAAACCTTTCAAAAAAAAACTAAGCCAACTATCCGACGTATTCGCCTCGCTCATCCTCAGAATTTAAAACCTAACTATGCCGCCGCTTAGAAAACAATAAGAAAAATAAGTTAATACCTCGAGACATGTCCATGCAATGCCGACGATAGTTTGCTTTATTTTGCAAGTAACATTCGCACCTGAAAAAATCTTCATATATGTCACTATCCAAACAAAATGGACGACAATGCAAACGTCCGTTCAAAACAAACGAATAACTAAACGCTATACAAAAAAAGACTAACAACTATCCATATAAATACTACAACACAATAAGCTTTTTTGATTTCTTTACATGTAATAAGAAAATTTTTCGTTTTTTACTAAAAATCCACGAGCAGCAATCTCGGCTAGATATAGCTATCGTTTGTCTCATCCCAAAGAAGGATGTATTTACCTCTACCTGAAGAATAAAATCTGCATCTAATCTGATAGAAACGTTGTGGGTACGAATAAGCCTGACCAGGCTATGAAATATTCAGACGTTACACGAAGTTGGGGCAGAACCATTATCCCCCCCCACTTTAGTTGACAAGGGTTTGTTTAAAACGGACTATTGGCAACATTATGACTACTACTATCATGCTCAAAAATGGAAAAAACAGTAAGCTATGAAGTTCATAAGGTCCAGTCAATTAATATCAGCCGCAAGACTGACAGGATGAATGAATTTCCCCTCCCTCCCTCCATCTCCTCACCTCAACTTCCACAAAATCCGGTGGAGAAGGAACTCAAATTTTCATTAATTCAAAGAGAGAAATCCTTTCCCAGTATATCCCCTACGATGAAAAGTCTAAAGACTTGATAAAAAGTAGTTCCCAATGCAAAAGTACCAACACCAAATAAGTGCACCTTGCGAACCAAAGTGCGTAGAAAAACCGCTCAGAAATTTACTGAAAAAAAGGAACTAACAAAACGAAACTAAATATTATAGAATTCTTTTGTTCGTACGCCCTATATACTACAGAAGTAAAAACAATATGCACAAATGAATAATAGCCAACAGCAAGAAAAGACACAAAGGAAGAAGAAAGAATATGAAAAGAGAGAAAGTGAGAGAAAGAGGGAGAAAGAAAGATGTATCCAATTTAGCTTAGCTTATCGTCGGGTTATCATTGCCAGTATGCACTCCCCTCGACAAGTTTCTAGTAAAATACATCCTGTGTTTTTATTGTTATTTCCGTTTACGCATATTTGCTTCAATTATTCAACTATCATTTCCATGAAATGCCGTCACAAAGGAATTCCTTTAGTGGAATAAAGAAAGTAAATAGATTTACAGGTTCTTCTCTTTTTTTATAGTTATACACTAAATTTGTTTCTTCCATATTCCATTTCACAATTAATTTGAAGCGCATTTCCCATATTTAGGCGACGGTCAAATATAGGAAGTAAACGATTTTGCACTCTAGTACATCAATATTCTCAGCTTAAGCACACAGACTTATTGCTTCTGCAATAGTAAGAGAATAGCGTGTATTCCAGGTGAAATTTTGACAGAAGACTTGCAACGGCGATGGCCGAGGTGGGAAGGATGAGATAGAGAAGATATGATTTTAAAATCCACAACAGGGTGAGCTTATTCGTGCGTCTAATGTCAAATATATGCCTCTAACGCATGACACACCACAATCAAACGAGCCTACAACAACATTCGACGATCCTATACTAAGAAATTTACCTTCAGCTATTAACTTCCGGCAAGGATAATTAAATGGTACAGTTTCCGTGCAGGACATGACAGAATAAAATGAGCAACGTGCAAATAGTGAGTCATAGAAATTACGCTGCACTAGACTATGAGGATCACATAGAATCCATGAGACATGTAACGCATCTCAAATTTAATTTTGTTCTCATGCGACAATTTCGGGACAACAAAGAAGGATCGACAGCTATCGCACTACATTCAAACGATTTACTTCTAAAGATGATCCAAAAACATTTCGTAGTGTTTATATAAATATTTATAGGCAATAAACCTCCATAATAAGGAAACATCACCTTATTTAAAAGTATTATTGGCTAGTGGGAGAATAAAAACTCTAAAGCATAGAAGGGGGTCCCGTTGTGTGACGACAACGAAATATAGTGAGAAATGAGGCGATACAATGATCACGGTCGATTTATACGATGATAAAAGAAAAAACGATTTACGTGAAAATTTCACATCGAAAAGAGGGAACTCAACGCTTCCTCCATTTCGATTCTAAATAGCTGAGAGTTCCTAACAGCATGGGAAACGATTGCCTAGAATGCTGAAAAAGTGCAATGAAGTTAAACCTTCTAGATCAGTTGTGTGGCATAATTAACGAGCATCACATATGAAATGATATTGCAGGAAGTTACTCAAAAATGATAACTATATAATACCATCAGTGATCATATGCGTATCCTTCCCATAGAACATTTAACAGACTTCTAACTGCTGTGAGCATCGAAAAATTCGGCTAAAAGATGAATGTGGCGATTCGCGACAACAGAAAATTACAAGTAATCTGAGGTAAATGAGGTAAGTTGAAGCTCCTTCTATAGTAATGCTTATTAGAAGTAACCACCTCATTGTTAGCCATATTTCAATTCATTCGAAAGCATAGCAAATATCTTCGATAGCGCATAACTCGACGTATATGATTGGCATATGAAACAACATAAAGCTGATTTATTCTAGCATTGCCGATTATAAGAGGCAGATATCCATCAATAACAATCGAACATCGTGTTCTATCAATGGCTAAACTAAATCAGCATAACAACATTACCTGAATCTCACTTAGGATTGCAATGATTATTTAATCGTTACATGTAAGCTCAAAACAATTCAGGTTTGTAATTCGCATACCTATTTTACCAGAAGCAATTCATTTAGATTACTAGATTATTAATCGAAACTTTATTAGTAAATAGGCAACGTGCGGGACGATTTTCAAACGTCGTGTTCTTGACGAAAAAAATTTCAAATGCACCATCCAACACACACATTTGCGCTTACCGCGCACACTTCTATTCATTTACGCCACACAACGCGTCTCTCACTAGAAAGAGAGAGTGAGAGAGGGAGAGAGAGAGATTGTGTGTTGCTTGAATCGAGTTTTGTGAGCGCCACCTCTCTCTCTCTCCCTCTCTCTCTATGCGTCGCTCATTCACATATGGCCGCATGATCGCTTGGTAGAGACGCATCCCCGCACGCTCTCACTTTGCGATTCGAACATACGCCAACGGGTGCTCACATTGTTATCTCCAATTTTTAATATTTCCCTTTATGTTGTTGAATCCAATCGGATTGTATTGTTGTCTGTTAAATTGTTGGTCTTATCAATAACCCTCGACTTCCGGTTGTTGAGAATTGTTTTTGAAGTGTCTATATATTTATTGGTTACCTTGGAAAGTTACCTGATTTCGTTATAAAGGTTTCTAATCACCTTCGACTTCCTTCTTTCAAGAATACTATTTTCACTTATTCTTGAAAATACTATCGTTGAAATTTACAGATGATGGATGGCAAGGTGCGATGCTTGCGCTCTATCTATTAGCGGGTGAAACCACTCTCGTTAGTGATCTCATTCATCATGGAGGAGCAGACGGATAGAGTAATGCTTAGAGTGAACGTTAACTGGCATTTATGCACTTTAGAGTTTGAAAGTAGACGACGAGATTGTTTACGAGATGTATGATGCGAGAATGTTAGTGAGTCAGCCGTGTGAAATTACGGGAAGAAATCGAAGCGAGCGCCAAAGGGGGGGTGGGCCCATGTCCACTTGCTTCTAGCAAGTAGCGTGTGCCACAAGCTTGAGAGGGTTGTTTATGCATATTCGGCCGTAAATATCCGTCACAAAAGAAACCTTGCCTGGATGAGGTGTCTGACTGCGTTTGCTGCAAGAGGATCGACGATTCCACTGAGACTCTTATATCGCCACTAGAATCATACAAAAGTGCATTCAAACCGTAGGCGACATACTATTACGCATGCACAAATTTCAAGTGCGCATATAAGTTCGCATGCGAAATTCGATTCATCGATTGCGAAAGCTCTCGTCACAATTTCAAGCGTATGTAGAACCCTTGAAGTTGGTTGCTTTTGTCGAGTTTGTTGTATGAACGCGCGAGTGAAGCAAGTGCGAAATGCAATTATGCTGCTACTTGCGGGGGTAGGGGAGAGGGGAGGGGAAAGAGGATTGGGCACCTTAGGAGCCCAGTGAAACGAGTGGAGTTAGGAACAAGCACTTTTGCTACGAAAACATCAATACCATAGTCATTGGCATCCGTCCAGTTCGCTGTACATCAGTTCATTTTAAGTTATTGTCGCCTTTGCTACCTGTCACCTTGCTACCCATTGTTGCTTGTAAAAATTTCTGCGCTATGGGTATATTTACTTCAGCATCCAACATCCTTGTCAAGTTGTGGATGCAATACCAAAAGGGTTGGGGTTAAACTTCTAGACTGGCAGGCCCATTCCGCTACACTCTTTCACTTGGTCACTTGAAACAAATTTATCGCTTATCTATCGGAAAGAATCATATTTTAATCATATAGGACTATCCATGCCCGCAATTTTCGATGAATTTTAGCACTTTTTGAACAGTTTACTGCTTACTAGTTGATAAAATAGCTGAGATTGCTTTTTTATCAGTATAGAATTAAAAGTTGAGCTTTGTCGCCGTTAAAAATGGTGTTATTTCGATGACTTGCAAAGAAGCCTCGAAAACATCATGCAGCCGTTGTATTTTTGGGTGATTTTTTAGGAAAATCTCAGAAATATTTATTTCTTTCGTGTTCATTTTGTAATCTTATTGCCGTCCATTTCCTTGAAATCTCTAAAATAAATTAATTAAGAAATCACTTCCACTTTGAGCGAAAAGATAGTGATGTACGACTTTGCAAGTACTGTACTGCAACTTCCTTCCACCCCTTTCCTCCTTCTTTTTCCCTTAACAGAACTGCTGGATCTCATCGTTTTGTTTCATGTCGATCTGCAGTTGTGAAGGTTATTTCTGTCGAGACGAATTTGTTTATCGAATATCACGGTGATTCATAAAACATTACCTTTTCAGGCAATGGTTCATCACCGTATTCAAAAAAAGAAAAGGAACAAGCTTAAACCTGTCGACCCGTTCAACAAAAACGCGGCGGCTCTGCGTGAAGCCAAGCTCAGATAGGCCATTCATCGTTCGTTTTTATGCGCTTTTGCAGTGTTTTGCAAAAGTGTCTCATAGTGATGCAATGTTTATGGTTGTGCATGTGGGTTATATGTCTGTGTCTGTGGGATGTGCCTCTGTCTGTGTCTGTAGGGCCCTTGATTTCGGCTAGCCAGCCAGAGACATTGAAATTTGATGAGATAATCTAAATGCGTTAGCGTGGCTTTCTTCCTCCAATTTCCTTGCTTCTTGTTGGGGCTATTAACACTTCAAGGCGCTGCAATAGCCCCAAATTAGGCTTGTTTAAGAACCAATTGCTTGCTGATAAAAAAGTGAAGCTCAAATAGCGGCGCGGTTTTTTAGGAAAACACGTTATTAGGTGATTTAGCATTCTCTTTGCTGCTAGCTTCGATGGTTGGTTAAGTTGCTGAGCTGAATCGAAGAAGTACTTGTCTAAGCAAATTCTGGAACAGTTCACGTCTAGAAATGTGGTAATTGTTTAATAATAGCCCTGAATTTTTGCTGAGCAGAATTTTGAATGCTTTGCGGGTCGGTTAAACTTATGATGTTTTTAAGGGAAAAAATTTGGATCCGAAGACAGATGATCAACCTTTTCCGAGAAGGTTGCTTGAGATTCAAGAGCTTTCGAAGCGTTATGAGCAGGCGATGCTTATGCCAAAGAAGAGGAGATCTCGCAAACGCATTTTTGGTGAGTCATTGATATAAAGCAATGTCGGGAGATGGCTTTTAGTGATTTTGTAACCGACTTTTTCCAATATATTGCTGAGAATTTATTCTTTTCAATTTTATTCCTCTTCGATAAAGTCAATGTAAAGCGATTGCGTTTTGATCCTCAAAACCATATGCGGCATGATATGTTCTTGAGTGGTTAGGCTGGGAGGAGGAAGAGAAGGGGGATCCGTTGGATTGCATTATGGCAATTATATGTGTGCATATGACCAACTTCACCACGCCGTGTGGTGTTGTCTATCTCCCGCACATCCTCACCTTTGCCCCCTTCTTCCATCGAGAAAGACCTTTGACATAACTGTAGTGGAACAATTCACCTCTTCTAAACCATTGATTTATGTGAGCAAAGTATGTGTTGGCTAACAATGCCGTATTGAACGAGTAGCACATTTGAATGGTTTGATTTCTCAACAGGGAAACTTGTCATATATGGTCCGCATTGTGCATATTGTCGAATGCTTTAAGTTTTAGTAAAATTGTCTTAGTTAATATTATTGAAACGATGAGATGTGTATGTCTTCATTATGCGCATAGCGATGATATTTATGTCTATAAAGAATTAAATCCTGTTTCTTTAATTTGTTTTTATTTTATTTTACTTATTTATTTTTCTTTAATAATTTGCACTCTATGCCTTTTGCTGTAGCTATTTCCTTTAGTCATTATTAAATTAAGAAGATTCATTCTTACTTAGTTAAATCAATTCGTCGGCAAACGTTTGATGCTTCGTTTTTTTTTCTAGCTATTATTTCTGAACTATCGAGAAAATGATCGCATCAATTCAAAAACTATATTCTATTAATCTTCGAAATGCTAGCAATGTTTTTCATTTCTTTCCCCTTTTGATGTTCTCACAACAATTTGCTTATTTTTTCCATACGATGTTTTCTTCTCTGACTGTTATTATTATTTCAGAGTGTGTACACTTTTCCAAGTGATTGAGTAAATGGCGTCGATGGCCATTTAATTTTTTTTTTTCAGTTGTCTTTTATCTTTGGCCACTCTTGAGAGTATTCTAAGAAATATGGTGTAGTGCATACCACAAACTTGTGCTCACCAAGTTTGATGCATATATACTTCGTTTATCTTCAAACTAATACCGCAATTCGTAGAAACCGAATATATACGTGCAAACCGCAACGAATTTTTTTAGTTAACCTAATGTCGGGTGCTCCTGTCCAATAACCAAAACGGAGAGACATGAATGGTCTTTCCTCGAATGAAGCAGAGCGCAATTTTTTTCTGATTAAAACAAGTGGAATTTTACAAAGAAAGGGGGAGGGGGGAGAGAGAGAAAGAAAGAAAGAGAGGAACATAGGGCTTGGACATCTTTGAGTTGTTTTTTTTTTTCTGCGTCAATTCCAACCGCTAATTGTGTGAATAGAAACGAGTTGATAAGAACGTACAAATACTGGGAATATACGCATTGAGCGGTTATAACAACAAGAAATATGGTAATTAGCTATACTTGATTTAATCTGTTTCTTTTATTACTTAATTTGCATTTTTTTTTTAAATTCTAGAGGAGTCACGGAGAGCCGGATTTGAGAGACGTAGCTTTGAAGACGCTAAACAACTTGTGAATCGAGTTGGTGCAATAATCACCAAAGAGATCAGGGAGAAGCGAATATTGGTAGGTTGGCGAGATAGCTCTTTCATGCATTAAAAAGAAACAGTTTTCTTCATTTCTCAGAAATTTCCTGATTATTCCAATTTGCTTTGCTTTTCTTTGCAGTTAAGGTTTGAAGGATTACATCTTTCATTGAGCAATATTTGAATTGTTCTTTTTTCTAGCTGCTCTGTTGTTATTGCAAAAAAGGTTAATAAAAGCCATCCATATAGTACTGAATAAAAGCGCTCTCTTACATTACTACTGAGGTGACGATGAAAGGATTTGTCACGTATGCAGTGATGTTTGATGGTTATATTACTGAAGTAATTGTGAGTGCTCGCGTTACTCATCACTTCTTACGTTGTATCTGTGCCGATCTTCATAAGCTTTTTCTAAATGATTGCGCCAATAGTAGAGGTTATTTCGCACCCACCTTTTCAGTATGTTAATAATACACATTCCCAGCTTTCCTATCACTGATGTGTGGGTATTTTCGCCTTTCAATTATGCCTTCTTCTTTAGTTTATTTTAATGATGATTGGAGGTTGAAGGGTTAAGCTTTATGTTTGAAGGCAAAATACGAGTTGGCCGGACGTGATATGCGTCAAGTAGAGGCCGATTATAAAAGAATGGAAGAGTCACAAGAACGGCGCAAACGGAAAGGGTTCAAACAAAAAACGAAAGATAGCAGGAAGCCTAATGTTGATAATGAACATAACGAAGATAAAAGATTGCAGGAGGTTTGTTTTATTTTTATTAGCGCAACTCAATTTTGTTGGTGGTATTATGATTGGGATGAATTTGCATAATGTATAATCGCTTTTCTGTGAGATCGATTTATGATTGATATGCATAAGGCATTCATCTCCTTATCGCTTATGTCTGTGGTGATTGGGGAAGAAGAGGAATATAGTTCAGCTGTATGATGGCTGTAATGATAGTAATAACTATTAATTGTATAGTTAGTGACAATTATATTAATAATGGCAGTCATGAATTGATATTGGAATGCACATCCTCACTATGGTCCGAGGTAGTGCTGTGGATCGTGAAAGCGTGAAGGCGCTTTCTTTGATGGTGGAATCCAAAAATACGTTGGCGCATCTGTAATTTGCACTAGAACCATAGTTGGTGGTGGTTTTAATAAACTTTAAAATACCGTTGCTGTGATTTAGTTTCTTCCACATAAGTCCGGAAACTTATCGTTTTTATTTTCTGCCAAACTATTTCCAGCCCTTATACCTAGATTTTCTTCAATGAAGTTTTCAACCAAACCATCATCTATATATGGAGAGTGCTTCTTTAACTACCTTCAGTTTCCGAAGAATGTATTGAAGTCGATTGCGAGTTTATAACTTTTTATTTATAAGTTACACTATGAATATAAAAAGAATGCAATTTGTACGAATAGATTGCTTTAGAATATGCAAATATCATTCCAGAATGGGAAAGAGCTGAAACATGCAAAAGTTAAGCGGAAGATATCTCGAAAAGAGGCATATCGCGAACGGAAGAGGGTTGCTCAAGCAAGCGAACACAATGAAATGATTCTAGATGCAAAAGGTTACTCATTCTTTTACTGATATTGCTTTAATTAATGTACGATACATGCTTGAATTTCATTAGCATACTGCTTGCTTGTTTGTTCCATTGTGCCAGCTATCTTTCTGCATTTAATAGGTAATCTTCATTTGACAATTAACCTACTCTTTGTGAATTACGGAAATCGATGATGTTCATCTTCAATAAAATATTCCTTGCCTTTCCTTTCAAAAAATTTAGAGCGCTAAAGGATCCATCTTTTCCGTTGAAAAAAAAAAAAAACTAAGTTTGGTGTTATTTTCTTTGTTTTCTTTTTTTCTTTATTTTGACAATAGTGCCCTCATTCTTGATGATCAGAAGTCACAGTATATTAGAACATGCCAGTTCTAACCTCTCAGATAAGTATTACTCAGATGCAATTGTTAAGAGAAACGTCACAAGCATCATACTGAAATGTTATGAGCAAGTTTCAAATTCTCAGCGAGAGTGCTGCTCCAAGCTAATCAAGAATTCAATGGAAAAGACTATTAATTTATGAGAGGAAACCGGGGGACACTTGAATCAGTATTTTATCATATATTGAGTGCATATGGTGGCCTTTAGATTGCAAAGGAATCTGAGGGAAAAAAAAGTTCTCAATGAGAGGATTGTTCTTTGTTGGCAGTGTTTGGTGTAGATTGTGATTTGCGAGATGATATTGCTTATGGAAGAGCCAAATCCGATTTAAATCAGAAACGCCGTTTAGTTGGCTCCTATTCAACCACTCCACGTGACTGGTTGTTTTGAATGGCAGTTACGCTGTACCTGTGTCATGATATGTCATGGAATCAACAATCACATTTTCCTGTGACACTTCTCTTCTGTACGATTCGTTTCCCCGATGTAAAGAGGGATGCTGGCCCAAAGGAATTCCATGTCACAACGAGGCTTAAGGAGGTGATCGAATTTAATAGGTGCACCCAGTGTTTAAATATTGTAATCATGATTCCTATGCATGCTCTAAGAAAGCGTTTTTCAGAAGTGATAGCGTTCGGGAGTCGCGTTGATGCGCCTCCTGTATTCGCATCCACACAACGCCGAAAGTTGGAATCCGTCTTTAGCAAGGTCACTAATGAATCTTTAGCTTACATTCTCACCACCATATGTATATTCAGTTCTCCACGAAGATGGGGTCCTTCAATACAAATGTAATCAACCGTCAGTGTAGTCTATGTTAGAATGGGAAAACTCTTACTTGAATATAATTTTCTTTCTACTTGGATTTAAAAAATACCGAACGTATTTTTATTTCTATCAAAGAATGCAATCAAAAAGTTGTTAGGCTTTTCGCTTCGCTCAGATTAACTGGTTTTGCTAATTTTTCTTATTTAAGTTTACGTTTTATAGTTTGTTTAACACAAAGAAAATTGTCAGTATTCTATTAATTTTTCCTTCAAAGAGGCGATTATCGTTTTCGATGAGAATTTATCGCCGCATTTAGTTTAATCTATGCTACTCGTTTTGCGATGCAAAACATTTTGTCGGAAATGCAAAGAGAAGTTGAGAGGAATACACTGCTTGTTGAATGAGACTAAAATAACAAGCACCTCGAAACGGCTCCTAAGGTGGTATTGTATCAGTCGACTTAAAGTCTAAGTAATAGGCATCATGGGGTAGAGCAGCCCGCAACGAATTTGCATATAAAGTGGGGGTTTTATATAACAGTTCGGCTCAATTTTTTTATTTTTATTTTTTGTGAATAGTGTTTCATAAAATTTAGTGGAAATTAACTGGCTGCTATTGTCACCTTCGGTTAAATCTTGATCGGTTTTATGAAAATATTTCTTTGAAGCATTCATATGTTACTTCGGGGTTATGCGGTATTCTTACCGCATCAAGTTTTCTCTTCCTAGCGATACTTCAATATAAAATTCACTATAAATTCAGTATAAAAGAGAAGTTAGCATAAATTTCAGCATAAAATAAACCAATATAAGTTGATTGTAAATCTTCAGTATAGATACTTTTAGGCCGGTAGCAAACCTTTATTATTGAAATCGAAGTTGGAGGCACAACTTGGGTGCAACAAAGGAATAAAGAAATGTGGCACGAACGATACAAAGGAACAGAAGGAAGCGACTGCCGCCGAAAGGATTCGAGTGATCGAAGCATATCGTATGCTGAAAAAGAGTAGAAGAGATCTAGCGTGCTAAATTGTAACACCTCACTTTATTTGCTCCATCAACCAATTTTCATCGGCTATTCCTTTATTTATTTAATTTGCATTTTTGAATTGCGCTTGTTCGTTGATGTGCTTGATCGTTGTTGAACATTTTGGATCGCTTGTATTCATTTATTTTGTTTCATTTGCTTGTCGTTTATTACTTTGTAGTCGAAAAAAGAAGACAGATTCAGTGGCATATCTATTGCCAAAAATTCATTTACTATGGCAATAATGGTTTGTTGTTATTTGTGCCGTTAAATGATGGGCTTTTATTGCATTGAATCGCGTTCAGGCAATCCACACTACACCTGTTTAATATAACGAGCGCATCTGTTTAATCCTCTAATCGAATACGGAAGCGGGAATACCTCATAGCTAAATTAGTGAAGTTTCCAGCACTACTGCTTCAAAGCGTTTACTATTCGTCGGTGCATTCATGCTTTGAACGTCAAGTTGTCAGTTGTTGAATGCCAGGTCGTATCGTGGAAGTGCATAATGAATTCATTTTTATAATAAAAGTTGCTAGAAGAAACATTGCTTACGACGGATGAGATATTTCGCTTATCGATGAGGCATTGTGACGTTGCGAGCATTCGATTTCATTGAAGGCACCGTTGTATCAATCACCGACGATGTAATACTCTGGTTTTGGTTCATTGTGTTGTTTCATTCGCCTTCAATTGCTGCTTAGAGATTTGGAAATTTAAGCAGCCTCTAACAAATAAACGTAATAATTCAACCGATACAGTGCTGTCATGTGACTTGGGACGTTTTTTTTCTATTGTTGAGCAGAAGCAACTTTTTTTGTGCAAATGGACTGGTTTTTTCTACATTCCTATCAGAAAGTAATGTCTTCAAGAATTTTCAACCGTCCGGTAGCTTCCTTTCTATTTTAAGTAAAAGTTTCATAAGCTTTTGCCAATGGAACGCTAACATATGTTTTGGGTTTGATGTGGATGCCTGTGCAAAAAGCGTCATAGTTTAAGTGCAATCATGTGCTTGCTAATAGGATGGCCCCAATGTTTTGTTTGTTTCTGAATAAATGATATACAGATGGTGGCCATCTGTATCAGACGACAGCAATACGCACGTTGAAAAATTATATGAAAATACTTTACGCCGGAAGCTGGCTGCAGCTGAATACCAAAGCATACATATGAGGACTGATCAATACTTGGGTACTTTTCTGGCTTAGAAAGTGCAATGTTTTGATGCTGCGAGGTCTTTTAGCCGTCAATGGTAGTTGCTATCGATTATGACCATAATAATTGAGGTGAGAATGCTTGGGAAGAGTACCTACTCGCTTACAATCGTCACATTAAAGCAATCGGATAGAGTGTTAGTGATCGCTATGAAATATTTCCATCAATTAGCTCGAGTGGCGGGTATTTTCTACCCCAAACTTTCTGTGAAATGTTCCCATCACCTTCTACCTTTTCCTGGTTTTTCCTGAAAATTTAGCATTCTTCCTCTAGAAATTGCTATTCACGGGCCATAAACACGTAGTGTTTAATCGTACACCACGTTCCGCCTTTGCGGCCTATGAAAAATGAGGTATTCGCACTGAATAGAGCCGTTCAACTAATTGCAAAAAATACGGGCTCCAAGAGCTTTGTTCGAGATAAAGATGTACTTCTTTATTTTCTCGAAGTAAGCTTGATTGAAGGCCATTTTTTGATATATGCTCCTCTCGTCTGATGAAATGAGTGAAATGGTGCTACGAGACCCACTATATGCATCTGCAATATAGTTTACCGCGTAATTGTCAACTCAGTATTCAAAGAAGAGGAAACAATCCCCACTATTGCCTTTCCTGAATGGTTGACTGAGTCCGCAATTGCTAAATTTTAAAGATTGCTTTTATTATTATTTTGCCACTAGTAGAATAATTCGACGTTTAGGTTAATGTTAAAGCGCCTGACACTCGTAAATGGAAAGTTTGACATGCGTATGCGAGACGATGCTGTAACGTAGATTATACTCTCTGCACCTTGCAGTTGTAGCCTCTGAGGTTCATAAGTTGAAAATTGCGTGAGCGTTCATACTCGGCTTATAAGTTCATAGCCCTTAAGGTTCACAAATAGGCGCAGAAAAGAGATTCTTATAATAAACTTTTGGGAAATTTTTTAAAAAAGTGCCTAATAAAGCACACG
Source organism: Baylisascaris schroederi (assembly GCA_006503575.1). Lineage (NCBI taxonomy): Eukaryota > Metazoa > Nematoda > Chromadorea > Rhabditida > Ascarididae > Baylisascaris > Baylisascaris schroederi. The sequence goes on from QEWY01001293.1 coordinate 823,575, forward strand.
CCAGCAGAAGTCTGTTCTACGTTCGTAAGGTGCTCATAAGTGTTTTCTACATGTCGCCATTATATGCCTGAAATGCAAACTTGCAACAGCTCATCCTCACCTGAATTGAAAATGGCATTTTCATGAGTCTACTTCTACAGCTAGAATGTCCGTTCGAGAACGATCGCATTTAAAGCGTGCAATAACCGCCTTCTTTAATACCAATGATTCCATAAACTTGGAAGATATTATATCCAAATTTCTCGTGCCTCTGAAGAAACCCATTTCCGTTCGTGAATAAATCGAACAGAATCTCGCAAAAAGCAAAAGGTCTCTAGGCTGAAAATTTGAAATACACATGTTGATTATAGATAGATTCATTATAGATAGAAATACGTCGATTAAGTTCTTTAGAAGTAAGAGTACACAAAAAAAGCCATAGGCAAATAAGCAAAAAAAAAAAAAAAAAAAAAAAAAAAAACAAAACGAAACAAAATGACGCTCATTTTACAGATGAAATTTGCCTCTACTCTAGCGTTATTTATTCGATATGATTTTTCACTAGTACACCGCATTATGAGAATGTTCCCACAATCACATTCACTTTCTCTCTCATTTTATCTATGATCCGCAATCACACCTCGTTTCATGTTTCATCGAAAGTAACTCAAAAATCTAGAAATTACCATAAATCATTATATAAGTTATACTTTGTTTTTAGTTTCCCAATGAACATGATTGAATATTTCTTTAGCAGTTCAATTGTCTATTACGTTGGAGTTATTAGTATTCCTTTTTTATAAGGGAATTCACCTAAAAATATTTTAATGTAAAAAAAGATTCTTAGTTGTTTTATTTTCAGTTCATCTTTTCTACTAGATATTAATTGCTAGTTCAATTTGCAATGCATTGATTATCATAGAAGAACGTTAACTATATAGGATAAAGTGAAGTAAAAATTATGGAAAAAACACCGTATTATCTCAATCATCCCTTCAAGTGTAGAACGGCATATCATTGGGGAGATAAAAGTATAGTAGGCGTATATTCGAGATTACATTTATGCTCTACAAACAGTCTCATTTCGAAACGAAACGAAACCTATGGTGCAATTCTTTTGATTGGTTTTCTTCTCTTTTTTTCGCAATTTATGCGTATGTTGTAAACGTACGAAGGAAATTTTGATTGTCTCTTAATTTATTTTTAGCCTACTAATAGACGTTTCGTGGATTCGCTTTCTTTTTTTTCCAACATACTCAATGAAATTTATGTGTGAAGAGCTTACGGGCGAAGCTTAGCGATGCTAAACGGAAGTGAGAACGATGAAGAAAGATGCTTGTGGCACATTGTCAGCGTTCACATCTGCGGCGATTTGTCGGCCAATACTTGCATATAAGCGATGCGGTGATCGTCGACATCTAAACATTCGTCGTCTGCTAGATTACGTTCCTCCACCATTCTACCGTTTCTTACGGTCGTCATATTTCGTCATAATATTTTCATTTCAAGAGCTTCGAAATATCTTTTACTCGTATAATCTTTTACACATTTCTGAATAATAGCATTGATGAGGAAATAAATCTAATGTTGTTTTTCAGTGTTATAGTAATGAATATGATAGATAAACAAACAATATAGTTCACCAACGAATATTTTACAGATATAGCTAATAGGTGAGGAACGAGCCATTGAATAATTGGGGTCTTTCCGATCTCTTCAAAGATAGTAAGGTGAAATTTGTGTTTAGAAATTCGTAAGGAATGGAATTTTTTGGATCCTTTTCAGGATGTATTTCTTGGACACTCTATTGTACACCTAAATTTGATCGATTTATGCCTCATTCCTTAATTTTCCCTTCTGAACGTTTTTTCCAAAATTTATGCTTATTTTTCATCTTTTAAATAAATCATTAGCCTGTTGATGCTATTATCATCCAATTTCCACTTAAATTTTCGAGCTAATTTGTGCATTATCAAGCGAGAAAAAAAACGAATAATTCCTCTATGTGAAACATGCGATTTCACACGATACGCACATATAGTCGATATACATTTCCGACATAAAAAACATCCTCTCTTTCGGCTAACATCGAATTATATTTAGTCACTTATAGTACGACCGATCTGTAAGCACGACAAATCTACTGCTGTGCAAATGTTTTATGTCTGCGTGTGTCTGTATGTATGTCTGTGTGTTCGTATGTGCATGTACGAACAACGATCGAATGATGCAATAGGTACATTAGAAGATGAGATGCGAAACGACCAGAAAAGCAACGCTTGTGCGATGATTATTGCACGATCCTCTCAAGGTGGGGTCACTCCCTACAGCAATCTACCAGGTGCCCTATGTGCCGCTCGGCGGATATTCGCCTGCCGAGCAACAGCTATTCGCATATATTCGCTGTGTAAAGTCGAGACAAACTCAGCAACTGCATTTGCCATTTGCTTTCCACCAATCCATTGATCTAAATCTGCTGTTCTTTTTATCGCATGGTCCCTTTCACATCCGCTCGGTTATCTCGCTAACAAACACTCTTGATTGTTCGTGTTTAACGCTTTTCCTCTTCCTTTAAACGTCTCATTTTATTACATATATGAATTTGATTCAATAATCACCACCAGGTGAATTTAGATGATGAAGCCACCTCAATGATTGTAAAGGTGACCCAGTAGCTAGTAAAGCTGTGCACTGCTCAACCTGTAAACTGGAATAAGCTAACTAGAAGCCAGTTGGCTACTCTCAATGAAATTTTCATCTTCAATGAATGAATTTTAGCGTCAATATATAGAGAGTTTGATATAAGGTCAACGAATGGGACAAGGCTCCAATTCGTTCAAGGGCTTGTTCAAAAATAAACTACCACCGAATTATGATTCGTTCAGCTAGAAAATTAAGAGGTAGACGCCTGGCCGCATTAAGAGTTCAATTGATACCGCTGTTGTTCTCATTCACCATTTATACTTATATCGCCGCATTCGAGTTTTCCATATATATAATTCCTCCACATGCACGTTTTGATCGTCTTATGTACATTATATTGATTTTTAATATCTCTAAATCTTTTATCGATAAAGCACGTATTGCCATCTTTCATCACTGTCGTCGTTAATTCTAATATGTAAATCTCTTATTATTGAACTAAATTGCAACCTATTTCATCTCAACTTTGATCTCTAATTGAATTAATAAATCACTATGCGCCTTGTCTCATTCCAGCGATTTCGAACTCCGATCTATGAATTTTTATCATTAAGTCTTTTTTTTTTGCCTCAGCCATCCAAGGCTCCGATCTCCTATTCTTTTATCATTCCAGTCATTCCATCGTGTTGCACCTTATCTCTTGGCAACAATCTCATGCTTTATACCTTTGGTATACTTAAAAAATTTCCCATTGCGACATAGAAGTTATACGTGTCTTTACCCCGTTTCTTTCATCTGAAGTATTTTTGAACTCCGCTTCACTTCTTTTCAGTTTTATTATTCTTTTAATTTACTTACATCATATATGCGTAAGCCGCATTAAAGTGCACAAATACTCGAATTCAATGACACCATTCAGTAATATCTAAGCTCATAAGAGAACTAACAACATCTAAAAACTGGAATTAGGTATATTCAAAATTTCAAATGCGTAGAAGTGAACACACCAATTCAACACATCCTCTATCAACGTGTATTCATTTCCAAAGACAAATAGTCACTATTGCTAGATCAACGACTTTCCTTGAAAATCACCGAAATGCGAATGCAGGTCTCATCATGGGAATTATATGTTAGGTAACGATCGAGGTAAACTTGGCACCTAATAATTCGATTTGTTGTAAACGGTTTGATGAATCGAGAGTTCTCTAATTGTTATTGTTGCAATTGCTGTGGCGCTGTTCTGAAAATTCTTCACATAACATCGCTCATTTTAAATATATAGCATTATGGATGAATATGGCATAAATTTATTGCGGCGCTTATATGCATATAAAAAAGCACATTTAAAATTTAGTACTACGCCAAGTAAAATTTATTGCTGCATATTTCACAAAATATTGAAAGTATTGCAAGCGTAAAATTTAGTCTCTTCAACCCTTCAAGATATAAATATGAGGTATAATTAGGTTTTCTAATGATATAAATATGAGACCTTAGAATCGATGATTGTTTTGTTCAAAAGATGGAAAATTACCTTGAAAACATCAACGAAGAGCAGTTAAATCGGCACATTGACAGAACGGGAGAACAGAGATGAGCGAGCTATCGACTAAACAATGTCATAAAACTTTCCGTCGTGAATCTCAGGAATCTTAAGACAGGTGAATTGAAGATTCACATTTTGCGCACTGTTTTTACGAGAATGAGGGTTTAACTAGGATATTCCTTGCGTTCCTGCTATAGGGCATCTACTGACTTTAGCGACTAACAATTCCCTCAGGGCATTGTAAATTGGAAACACCGTAAACATCATATTTTGAAAGTCATATCTTCGAAAACACGTTTGTTGCATTATCAAGAGACTCAAAAATGTTTTTTTTCGTTATCTTTGCCTTTCTTTCTCTACAGTAGCCTCCAGCTTACAACTGTAGGCTTCAATGAGAAGGCAAGAATTAACCTTGTCCTCACACAACAGAGAACATCGTGCGGCTCCTGACTGGATCTAGATGAAACCGTTGCTCATTAGGTTTCTGCAAGATTCTTCAAGTGACTTCCTCTCAGCTGTATTCATAGAAGGTTGTTCCAGTACCCTGCCGATTGACAATTACGTACGTCCACTATATTTTCCAGGCTGCTCTTGCGATTTCCCAAGTTGATGCACGCATCATCGAATATACCTACAAAACTGCTAATATGGCTCACCACCGTTAGGTGTTGATACAGTGATGCCGAACATGAATTACTCAGATCTCTATCGAATTAGAAGTTATGGGAAATCGCTGAAACAGTGTGACCAACTTCATGAGTGAAAGTTATGCGCATCGTTCGCCCGCATAAGCTTTTTTTGCCGTTTCTGCGAGTGCACTAGCATACATACATTTCATTAGTGTTTTCTGAACGGTTTTTTCACACTTGCATGAAAACTTTGATCGGCTTTAATATTCTACACATACCACTAGAAGGCTGTCGAAAAGTTTGGTCAATTGATAGCACAGGCTTTTAATAACTTTTGGGATATCGTTTCGTATATGTTTTGTCACTTTCCTCTTCGATTACAAACGTAAAATACTACATTGGTGCGTTAGTAAATAGAAAAGTTTTAAGGAGGGTTGTAAGGATGCTGTTATGGACACTGCTATTAGCAGTGCTCAGCAGCAGCACCTACGCGCAGGTTCTTGTTCCACCGTATACGAACCTTGCACTCGGAAGAAGAATCGAAGCTTCATCTACGTGCGGTGAGCTCAATGGTCAACCAATCAAGGAAATGTTCTGCCAGATTGCTGGTGGATTTTTATTGATTTATTAGTGACCAATTTCGTTTTGATATACATACAATTCTTGTAATTTTACCGCTAATAATATCAGCAATCATTATGGAGTCAAATTAAGATACTGCATGCACTTTTCTTTTACTTCTTTATCATGCAATACTCGTTCCTCCCGTCACCTAATAAACATCATTGCACCACCTCAAACATCCCTCAAACAGTCCAGATATAGCAAGTTTTAACCTTAAAATGCTTTTTTCTTTCAGCTTCACATCTCAAGAACTGTCATATTCACGTATGTGATATAATGCAGTGAGAAACAGCGTGTTCTACTGCTTCAGTTGCAACTTTTGAGGCAGTTTTCTGCATAATTTCACAGGCCATTCGGGTGTATTTTATTTCTTAAGAGATTGTCAGCTACTGATTGCTGGCATCGTCGTCCCCTCCCGGAAGGCTTCCCTGTTGATGCCCCATCCTTTCATTATAAGAGAATTTGACAATAAAAATTTATTTTGGCTGTTTGAAATGAATTTTGGGATAGCTAACTGTCAAAGAAACATTACACGATTATGACTCAAATCGTAAAACATTTGCCCAACACATTTCTTTGCTGATCGCATTATTATTGTGGTTTTTGGGGAACCGACCGATGCTCTTTCATTCAAAAATTTTTCATTATGCAGAAAAATGTTACAGCTAGCGAGAGAACATAATCCAGTTGTAGCATTTCTCAAAATTTATAGCCGCAACCGCTTTGCTTTCTTTTTACCATTCAGATGGCCGACAATCGAGTGCATAAAGCAGCGAAAATAGTCGAAAGTTTTCACGTAGTTTCGTCTCAAACTTGAAAGAAAAAAAAAAACAACTAAGAGCCTCAAAGAGTCAAAAAGATGATTTATAGGTGTGTGCGAGTGAAATCGCGCAGGTGCGGCATCTTACTACGCCACATTTCGCTATTCCTAGAGCTGAGATGAAAATACGTAAAGTCTTTCGGCTAGTTTCACATATAGAAGCTGAATAAAATTTTTAAAGCACTCTACAACACCTTTAATAGGCTATTCATAATCCTATGCAAATATGAGCAATTTCGAATATTTTTAAAGGCTCCAATCAGTATACGCCACTTAATCAATATTCATACACGGCTGAGAACGACTTACCAGTTTTTGCGGAATTGCGAATGACAAAGCAATCATTCGTTCAGGTGAGTGTTCACCAATATTTTCACATCTAAAATTCCTTCTCAAAGGATCCGATAACTAAGGTCATAGGATTTTTTAATTCCAATAAAATTCATCGCCCTTTCGCTTCCATAAATTTGCCATATGGAAATCGTTTCTCTTGTTTTTGAATTGCTGCATTAAAACCGTAAAATCAATAATGTGCTATTATGAAATATCGCATTATGGCAATTTTTGTTCAGTTTCATCAAGTTCAAGCGAATTGTACACTTGATCAGTTTATCGAATCTGCGTGTTTGGAAGTCATAAGTCCGATTTTTGCGAGTGGATTGATGCCCTACGCATGGATCTTTGATCTTACATGAAGCTTATCTGTCATGAGTGGAGCTGCAAAAAAACCACGTCATTGATAGTGTTTCAATTGCTCTTGACAGCACCGTAATTTTATTTTATAAGCAACGAGTAAAGTTAATCTTTCAAAACAAACATTTGTTCATTGAAGCGGATTGAGGGCGAAGGTGATATGCGAGGAGAGTGATTAAAGATCTGGAGCCTACGAGCGTTCGATAGGGGGCCTATATTCACGAAAGGGTAGCGAAGTCACAATTTGTGGTCCTCATAATTGAAACGTATAGGTAAACCTTCGATAGGACTTTAAATATATGGGTCAAGCTCGTCAATTCACAACTATATATAGAACGCACTTATTCGAAGATGGAAAGCAAAGCATATAGGCTGATATATGTAGTATATACCTACTTAAATTTAGCATTGTTTTCAGGGTGGTCAAAATTGCGATTTTTGTGAAGCAAATAGTTCGTATGCACATCCAGCATCGAACATGGTCGACGGAATGGCTACTTGGTGGCAGAGTCCTCCACTGAGTAGAGGCATGCAATACAATCAAGTCAACATAACGATCGATTTAGAACAGGTGCACATCTAAAAAATAATCTCACAACTTCCAAGAATAAGCTGCTTCCTTTAGGTTATCAGATAATCCGATATTACTCTATTATTTTTCAATTAAGAGAAAACATTCTGCTTTATGGGTCTATTTTTTTACTCATTGCTTCTCCAAATAAAAATATTTGTGTAAAATCAGAATTATAAATGAATAGATGAATATAAAATAAAGCTGAACTTGAATTATGTATTTGGCGAGTGAAGATAGAAAGAAAATCCACTGAAGCAATATCCACTATTGCCCAGTTTTTGCTCATCGCCTAATCTCATATGCGCCCATTCAATCCCATGTTGGACTATTTAATGCACGAAAAATATTGAGTGTATTATCTCTCATACATTATAAAATAAATTCCCATAATACTCTAGTTTAAGAGTTAAAAATTTTTTAAAGCAATCATTAATATGAATTCATAGTTCATACTCATTAGTTATTTTAACTTAAATAATTCGTGCACAACTAATTCAACAAGTAATAAGTAAGTACCACAGAATTTTAAACTGTAGAAAATCATGGTGTTAAAAGAAATAAATCATAAAAACTCGATGTAATTTCATGCTTAAAATTTATGTTCTATTTAAGAATTGCTGCTTGTAAATTGTTTCATTATTGCTATGAGTTTTTAGTAAAGTAAATTCACGTTGATAACGACAATGAGTTTTTTCATATATTTCACTTCAAAAGGAATGAAAAGAATGTTTATAGATGCGACTTTTGTGTTAGTTTTTTTTTCCTATGATAGACGCTTCTTATTGATATGATTCCATCAATAGAAGTACATTTTTAGCAATAAACAAGTTAAAAGAGAATGAAAAAAAAACTATCTATGATACGGTAGTCATTTCAAGTATCCAAACTATTGGCTCATATGAAAAAAAGTTCTTTCTTTTATTTGTGTTTGTAAACATTAACTCATTAAACAATGTTCACTTCTTCACAGGAATTTCATGTTGCGTATGTATGGATTCAAATGGCCAATAGCCCAAGACCAGGCTCATGGGTACTAGAGCGATCGGTCGATCATGGGAAAACTTTTACTCCATGGCAATATTTCGCTGAAACTCCAGCTGAATGTGATCGCGTATGCTTTCTCTGTCTATATTTTCTTATCATATAGCAACTTTGCTCCTCGTAATTGATCTATAGCTAATCTATATATTTACACAAAATTACCCTTTGAAAAAGAAACGTATGAAAATCTTCACACTTTTATTGAACAATGTCCGGGCATTGAAGTAGGGGGTAAAATCAATCGGCGGAAAAATAAAAACTATGTTTTCACGCGTGCTGTATTCCTTAAGAAATATTTGAATTCTGGATTCTGGAATAGCACAACAAAAGAAACGGTCAAAATTAATGGAATAAAGTCTCTTCTAAACTACTTTAAGGATTTTCAATATGTTTTTAATTAAGGAAATTATAGCTCTTCGGTCGACAAACGCTGCAGCCAATATTAGAAGATGATACTGTTATTTGTACGCATGAATATTCGGGCATTCATCCGATGGAGAATGCTGAGGTAAACCATATTTATTGTGTCATTATATGTGTAATTGATTTCCATGTTGTTAATTTGAATTTGCGAAAAAAATATTCGTTATTGTTCCCGGTTTCATTTCATAACGACATAAGGTTGAATGAGAGAAAAAAAAGCGAATTCCGTCTTCTATGACAAACAGAATTTCCGGTGTTGAGAAAAATGTCATAAATTATGTTAGTTTTAAGCTATAATGCATTCGAAAACAATTAGGCGACAATAAAATGAAATAAGTAATGATACAATTTTTAGGTTATTTAAAAAGTAAATTGCCTCTAGATGAAAATTCTTGAGAACATCTGAAAAACATTCAAGGAAAAAGTTTAGTTGTCGTGGTTGGTTGGAAAACAGATATTTTTTCACAGAAAAATCTCATTCCTAATATGCTCGCTAATTCTACTCATTATTTAGATAATGATCAACCTGCTGGAAAATCGACCAGGTAAACTAAACTTCAGTCATTCGGTCGTTCTACAGAATTTTTCGCGTGCAACCAATGTGCGTCTACGTCTTCTACGAACGAAAACCCTTCATGGGCATCTAATGGATGTGACTAGGCGGAACGACCCAACCGTAACTCGCAGGGTTTGCTTTTCTCTCTTTAAGAGATTTTCACATGTTAATTGCACTTTCGATTGTTTTCGTACGCTGCAGTCTCATCTTATATCCGTTTAAGTTTTGTCAGATGCAAAAATTGGGAAGTTAAAATTTATATTATTTTAGTAGTAACGAACTAAATGATTTAAATTTGTAGTATTTCTATGCTATCAAAGAGATCTTCATGGGTGGTCGTTGTGTGTGCAATGGGCACGCCGATACATGCGATATCCTGGATGTTCGCAGACCACGAACGCTTCTTTGCAGGTTCTTCATTACCTTAAAATCCTTTTCATTGCAATGTATGCGCATTTATTTTGAACTTGAAAACAACCTTAATCAGCCTCGAAAATCCAATTACTAAGCTGGTATATAGAGAAAGAAAAAAGACCCAACTGTTTCTCTCATGGATATTTGATGTTTTGAAAATCTTTTTGTAGGAGCAACTTGGAAGAGAATATATTCCCTTTTACGTATTTCTCTGCCGAAGAAGAAAATAGGCGCATTGTGTCTGTAAATATACATACATCTGTCCGCTTGTATGTCTACCTATTAGTTTCATCTCGAGGACCGTTGAAGCTGGAGTTAAGAAGCTTTATGAGTATAAGAAACCATTTGATGGCCTCTTATACTATCATTTACGCTGGCCCATCAACTTTGGAAGCAGTTGCACACTTTCCACTATTAGGAAACTTCTTACATCTTACACCGGTTGCTTTTCATTTCACACCAATCGGATTACAGAACGGAAGTTAATCGCTGAAGCAGAGTGCTGCGAGCAACTGGGTTGATAAAAATGTGATCGCAATATCTCCTACGGTGATCATTTGTTGCTAGCTTACGAAGTCATTTTCTGAAGTGAGGAAGTTTAAAAAGCGCATATCATGCCAGTTTGTGTAGCACGCCTTCCCATTTCTTGTAACTACTTCAATTTCGATCATTTCTGTCTGTTCATTAACAGTGACGTTAAGAAGTAGTGTGTAGAAAAATCTATTTCTATGCCATATCGTAACACACCACACTGTGTTTAAATGCGCATATATCTCCTGTATATTCAAACGGTTCAAATTGCTGTCTGTAGTGCAGTATGCTTTTTTAATGTAGTAATTACGAAACATTTTTATGGTAACGAAATTAAACTAGTAGAGTTGATCGTTATCATTTATAAATTACATTGCCTAAATAAGCATTCTTAGCTGTTAAATGTGACGGTTTTATTTTTTTATTTTCTTGAATTTAAATTCAAATTTCTTCTGCGAAGTGAATTATTAAAAGATTATTATTTTATGAAGTTGAGTATGTCATAGTTGGAATTGATCAATTTTATCTTTATAGATGCGAACATAACACTTGCGGTGACCAGTGTCAACTTTGTTGTCCAGGATTCGAGCAGAAGAAGTGGCAACGTGCTAAAGAAGGCGAATTGTTTGTCTGTGAACGTGAGTTGTTTTGTTTTTTAAATCCTTCCCTACGATTTGTGCTGCCTTATAAGGTTGAGGCAACGGTTTCATATGCACATTTCTCGAGCAATCTATTAAACTTCAAGTCTTAAAGTGAAGCTTAAGGCAATCCTAGAGAATAAACTGTAGCCGATGAGGTCAAGTGAAATATTGATGAGGTGAAACAGAAAGAGGTTAATTCGAGCTTTTTCTTTTGTCAGAAACATAAGAAATCTTAATAAAAAAATTCGTACGGAGGAGCAAATCTCAGTTTTTTGCTCTCCATTTCTTAACCTTAATCAACTTCGACCTGTTATGCTTCTTCTTTTAGCATGCAATTGTCACGGCCATAGCGAACACTGCGAATATGACGCCGATTTGGATAACAATCACTTAAGTTTGGATATTCATGGTAATTATGAAGGCGGAGGACGTTGCCTCAATTGCAGAGTAAGTTATCTGTGCTTTCACTATGCTCTAGATCGTTTGTCAGCCTTTCACAAAGCGGTGTTCCTTTCGGTCATTTAGAGTCACTGTGGTCACTTCGCCTGGCCTCTTCCTTCATCGTGGCGGTGATGGAACAACTAGGCCTATACGTGTCCTCTTTTAGAGGGTCCTCATACTCACTACAACATGTTCACTGATGAATTCTTTCATCACAACGTTTTCCTATATGTACCTTATTTGATTGAAACAAATTTTTCCGTCTAATGAACAATCATTCTGCATAAAATTCAACTAAAAGCAATTGGAAATGTTGAAAAAATGAAATTTGTAAAAGCAAAGAATTTTTTAATTTAGTAAATGCGATTATTCGCTTCTTTTTTTCAACGAAATTCTTCGAAAATCGTTATTGTGAATCATTTGTTTTGCAGGATAATACGGAAGGTATCAATTGCAATAAATGCGCTCCAGGATATTTCAGGCCACGTGGCAAATTCTGGAACGATACAGATGTTTGCCAACGTAAGATTTATTACGTCATCGTCGTTAATCGTACATCCATTTGATTGTAGATTTTTTTTTTTCGTTGAATACTTATTAAAATCGTTCATATACCTAGAAGCCATAAGCTTAGTGATGCAATACTGTTGCTTCATGCATTAAATTTTAACAAAGTTTACACCGTATCGCTCAAACCAAATCGCATTAAATAGACGCTTGGGTTGGATATGATTACGAGTATGTCACATGTTGATTTGAAATCTAAATCCGGTTTCGAACGAGATGATCTCTCTCTAAGCTACTTCCACTCTCTTCCTAGGCTTCCATCGAATGGAAGCTGTCTCAATTTCCAGATATTGCAAGTGCTCTAGGTTCCTAAATAAAGAGATATTATTTTTGAGCTTAAATGTTTATTCTCAACTGCAGCGTGCAATTGCGATGCAACGAAGCACACAGGAAGATGCGCTGAAGAGACCGCTATTTGTGAATGTAAGCCACAATTCGTTGGTGAAAACTGTGATGAATGTGCGAGTGGATATTATTCGCCACCTGAATGTAAACCTTGCGAGTGTTCACTTAACGGTACTATTGATGAAACATGTTTGGTTAGTGTTTTCATCTCATTAATCCTTTCTTCGCATTTATAATTAGCAAAGAAATCTATTGCAATATTTCAAAAATTTCAATCTTCTCCTGAAAATGAAACATTTAAAGGTCAATGCTAAATTATAACTTTTTCCACCGTTTACCACTTGTTATTCCTCAACGACAATGTTCAAGTATGAAAAATGATTGAAATTTTTTGACACAAAAATATCGATATGTAGTCGTTGAGTCGGTCTCAATTTCTGCGATGATTTTAGCCACTGGATGGTCAATGCCCATGCGAAGCGAACTACGATGGTGCTTTTTGTCAATCATGCGCATCCGGTTTCACAAATCTTGCAGCTGGTTGTATCGGTCAGTTGTTTTTTATTTCAACTTATAAATCTATTTTATGCGTAATCTTTTCTATTCGGATAGCTTGAATTACTCTTCGAAATTTTCCGAATGTCACTTCACCAAAAGAAATGAAACACTTTTTATGAATCTCATAATGGTAAGCACTCGCACACACATGGAAACAAACAAAGAGGAACATCAACATACAGATTCGCAAAATAAGCATTTTTCTTATAATTCGCCTCTCACGAACGATTATGAATTGTGGATTTGAAGTTTGACTTAGAACGTTTGAGTTACAACCTTATTATCTGACTGCTGATTTGAAATTTTTTAGCAGTAATAGTTGTGTAGTCATAACTGTTCTTATTCTGTTGTGTTGTTTTATGCGATCTCTTTGAATCTTAGGGTTTATGTTCTTTTATGACGGCGTAATTTAGTTCACGCGAACAGTTAAGAACTGATTCGTCGCTTTTTCCAGTTCCAGTTACATTGTCTTCGTTTTTTTTCCGTCTTTCGTTGTTTTGAGGGGAGATGGGCGCAAAAAGAGAGGGGATTTAACCAAGGAACAGGGTAACAATAGCTTTCACAGGTATATGAGCATGTAGTATGTTTATTTTCGAAGTTACTGTTTGACACCATGGCAGTTATTTTTTTATGATTTCTGTTCACCTTTCAGCAAATTTACTTCTCATATAGGTAGAAGCAACAATTTCTGCTTGCCTTCGTTGATATTTTCCCTCCCCCCCACTTCTCCCCTCCTCTCCTCTCAAAAAATGTAATAACTATGCCATTATTGCATTCATAAGTGTCAATTGAAAAAGTGCTTGACGTATGCCATGTGCAGAATGTGAATGCGATGAAATCGGCTCGTTGAATAGTAACTGCAGTGAGTCGAGCGGTCAATGTGTTTGTAAACCAAATTTCGGTGGATTATCCTGTGATGTTTGCGCCGATGGATATTTCGATTATCCCAAATGCGAATGTAAGTGCTGAACTATTCCTTTAAATAAACATTGTCTTCTTGTAAAATCAGTAGGCTATTTATCAGGTATTGTTTTGTGATCTTTATAAAACCAGAAACTCCAATGTCAGGTTTTATGACGCTATTAAGTGATGAATTTACATCATGAAACACCTTTGTGCGTCACTGAAATTCTTTAGCTGTTAAGAAGTGTTCCTTGAAAGCGTTGACACAGCCACGCATTACCTGTCATATAGTTGCAGACGTTTTGTTCGCATTTGTTTATCACAAACGGTCTATCATATCTTCGAGTTTACCTCTGTTTCTGAGGTGTTGGATTACTTCAGTTGAAATATTTTTCTCTAGTTGATTTCGAATACACATTTTCTCATTAATCTTTTGCATTAATTTAACTTTCACAGCTGCAGTACATAAACCTTTTATGTATTGCTCGAGGTCACCATATCCACTTAAAAGCAGTTCAAAATGAGAGCAAAAAGTGGTTCGAAAATATAGAGACGTAGGATTACAGATAGCATTTTGATGGAGTTTGGTAAACTAGTTTATGAGCTGTTCTTTTATGGTGCAGAAATAGCCAATTTTTTGCATACATAGGGAAAAATACTAAAGTAACAACAAACTTTCAGACTGCGATTGTGATGCAAGTGGTACTGAAGAAAGCATCTGTAATAAAACGAATGGGATTTGCCTTTGCAAACGTGGCTTTGCTGGCAGGCGCTGCGATCAATGCGATGTAGCCTTCTATGGCTATCCTAACTGCAAACGTGAGTCTTTATGAAACGTATGATCTCACACCTGTCCATTCGTTCACTTCCTTTCATTATTAAATCCGGGCTAATATCTAAGAATTGGCGCCTCAAGAGGTGATTTTTTCTCCCCTACTGTCTATCTTACTAGCTAGAGTTCGACTATTTGAGTTCAGTTTTCCTGTTTTCGTTGTAGAAGATGAATGCATAACAATTTTAGGATGCGAATTTTTATTTTCTTGTTTTTACATTCGCTATCATTTCCGCTTATTGTCCTATTGCATGTGTGCGCTCGTTTACGTTCTTTGGCCATTCTGCTTGCGGTGCACGGTGGTAGTGCATTTTATTGCCCACAAACCGTTCAAATCAAACAGGCGATTTGTCGTGAAGCCGTCCACAATAGGTTTTTCATAAGATTACGTATTACAAGTGTTTATCGAAAGCGATTAATAGCTGCGAATGTTTTTCGCATGCGATTTTTGAAATTGGCATCCCATAAATCATTATTATATGCGAATATTACGGGCGTTTATATTAAAAGCACCAATATCATTCTTTTCAACCTATGGCTGCCATTGTGAACATTTGCTTTATAGCATGTGGATGTAACTCGATTGGGTCAAAAGTTCTGGAATGTGATCCCAAATCGGGCGACTGTCCTTGCTATGCCAACTTCACGGGCCGACAATGCGATCGTTGTGCCGCCGGCTACTATGACTATCCACAATGCAAGCCATGTTCTTGCCTTGCTACTGGCTCTAAGGGAATGACCTGTGACAACCGTGGACAGGTGCACACCTTCAGCAGTTGCTTGATTTTACCTGTAGAATGTTTACATCATTCTGCTACCTTTGCTCACCTTTTCATAAGTGCATATGTGTTGCACACGTTCGTGTGGAAACGATTATTAAGAGTAAATAGTATTTGACTATTACCTTCATATTTCAAGAAATCGCTGAGATGAGCTATCGATGAGCAGAAAGAACCGACTCTGAATAGGTGTACATCTGTATTCTAATTTCTTGCACTCATATACCACCCACCTCCTAATAATCAGCTATAATTACTTCCGTGGACATGTTTTATCGAAAAGCAATCGAGTGACATTTGTTGAGTTGAGCGTTTTGTTGATTTATTTATTAGTAAGCAAAGCAAAGCATTTTCAGTGTTACTGCAAGCCAAATTTCCAAGGAGAACGGTGTGATGAATGCAAAATAAACTTCTATAACTTCCCGATTTGTGAAGGTTTGTCATTAATGGCATTTTTTCTCACTTATCAACTGTTGATTAAATAGTATCCTTCTGATATGACTTTCGATTAATAGATGTGAATATGAAGTTTTCGTTATTTAACAGTTTTTCGAGGAAGTCCCTAAAAACTGAATAGACAGCACATCTGTAATTATAACACTTGTATTGAACAAGTTCAAGCAAATCAGTATAGATTACCTAAACTGTGGATATGGGTTAACGTCGCATTTCCCATGAGTGCTCTTATAAACATTTATCGCAGTTTCCTAATTCTTATTTATGCAAAAAGATTTAGAGAATTATCGTAAGAAAAATTGAAAGGTGCGAATTAAGGCAGACGAGAATTTGAAGCAATTTCATAATTAAGCAGTCATATGATTGTTTCTGCTACTGAATCGAGGGATTTTTTTTCTGAAGGAAGGAGGGAAGTATCATATTAGTGTGCGTTACAGCAACGGCAGAGGTCAAAGTTCATCCTCAACTTTAACACATTTTTACTTGAAGAATGCAACTGTAACCCAAGTGGAGTGGTAGCATCATTTGCCGGCTGCGATAAGGTGGCACCGGGCGAACTGTGCACGTGTCGTGCAAATGTGATGGGTCGAATCTGCGACCAATGCAAACCGACTTTTTGGGATCTGCAGTACCAGCATCCAGAAGGATGCATCAGTTGTAACTGCAATCTGCCAGGTACGGTCTCCATGTTGAACGTGTGCGATCCTCTCAATGGACAGTGCTTCTGCAAGCGACACGTTGCTGGTCGCCGTTGTGAGCGTTGTGCCGACGGTTTCTATGAACTCGAATCCCATAGTCAACTCGGTTGTCACCGTAAGCATAATCTATCTCTTTGTAGCTAATAAATTTTCCTCTTTTTCCTTTAAATGCTGCAATGTTGGAAAATTCATACACGCATGTATAATTGAATATGCTAGATACATATAACCGCACTGAATCATTTAGTAATATAATACTTGAGTAATAGAATGCATTTTTCTTCTTCCATCGAATAAGGTATTTTGCAACAAACTATCAAAACAAATCATCAGTTTGCT
The DNA here is from genome assembly GCA_006503575.1 of Baylisascaris schroederi. Taxonomy (NCBI): domain Eukaryota; kingdom Metazoa; phylum Nematoda; class Chromadorea; order Rhabditida; family Ascarididae; genus Baylisascaris; species Baylisascaris schroederi. The sequence continues at coordinate 840,610 of QEWY01001293.1, forward strand.
TTTGCGAGTAATTCAAATATAATTGCATTCTTTTATTATTAACCTCACATTATAAAATCTAATTTCTATAAATTCTCCAACAAGCTCTTATGTTTACTAAAAATATTACTAATTGCCCATAGATTGCAGCTTTCCTTTGGCGCATTACACCTCAAAGCTTAGTGCTGAGCACGGTTGTGGTGTTCATAAAAGCGAATGGAACCATTCATTGCGCTCTTTATGTTTGATTTCTCACGTTGATTTTGAGTTGTTGCTCACTTAAATGGTTTTTGCCTATATTTCCTGTTCGATGAGCTAGGTTTTTATATCTTCAAATTGACTGTATTAAATTTATAAACGAGGGTGACTATTTGAACTTCATCACGTGCTGCTGTCAATTTGGTTTAGATTGTGTCTCCTATAAAAGGGGAAGAGAACGGTTGGGTTACAAAAAAGGGGTAGCAAAGAAAACGGGCGGTGCAGTCTCCCATTATTTTTTGTATCGTTAGGAGTCCATTTTACCTCTAGATCAAAGAGGTATTTTGCAACTAATGGTAAGACCGACCTGTCTTTTGTCTCGCGCATTTAGTGGCCTATTATTCATCATAGAAAGATCAAAATTAGAACGAAGAGGCTTATTTGGCAATTTTGATGCGCCAATAGGAAAATCGAAACAATTTTTTTCGCTGAGTTCGTACTGGAATGCATCATTTTTATGTTGTTATGGGCTCAGTTACTGGAGGCACAGAATCGGAGGTAACACCAACAATGTACAAATTCTTGACCTCAACAGTGCACAAATTCGTCTCTTGTACTTGAGGTACAACATTACTTTTATTGCAGTATGCGAATGCGATATTGGAGGTGCGTTAGGAGTTGGTTGCGATATGCACACAGGACAATGTCGCTGTAGACCTCGTATCACTGGCCGTGCGTGTGATAGACCAATCGAGAATCACTACTACCCTGCATTATGGCACAATAAAGTAAGCTAGTTCTACAGAAAATTTTCTCGCTATGCATAAAGATTGCTTATCGATTAACTTATAGTAAAACTTGTAAGTTGTTTGTTTAGCTTTATTTTTCACCATTTTATTTATGATTTTTTTTCTTTTCACGTTGGTAATTGGACTCTTTTATCAGTACGTTTTTAAGTCTGAGTTGTCTGCTTTTGCGTTTATGTTCGCTAGATTGAATTTCTCATCTGAAGACTGAAATTGTTTTAAAGTCAGGTTTCACTTCTCTCCATCTACTTCAGAATGAGTTCCGAGAGTTTGTTTCATATATATTCTTGCTCTTCGTAAGTGTCTTCAATAGCAGTTACTGTCCAGTGCAAGTGTGACCCTTTCATCTGAAACATTTTAAGTATTGTAGGCGTATTGCTTGCCAATTTTGAGCAAAAATCTTCTCTGCATTAACCTTTAGGAAGACTGGGAACCAAGAACGCAACATTTTAGCCATTTTGGCCGAAGGGCATCATCATCTTTGGAAGACTATGAGCACTTTGGAAAGTGACACTTTTTGCCTGTAGGCCACTCTCATAATTCAGATCATTCGGATCACTTTTTCTAAAGTAAAGTGCGTGGGAAATGAATACATTTCTGTTTTCACTTCCATTTTATGATTCAAAATTCCTATGTTGACACTGATAACTAAATGGACGTTTTATGAAACACTGCAGGAGTAGCGTGATTTCTGAATGAGGTAGACATTTTATCGTATCATATCCATTCTATGCTGCTTTATGAAAGCAAAATTTGCTAACATCCTATGACTTACGATATTCATGTTACTTCTATCTCTTTTCATATTGCGATCATAGATCACTACGTTAGATCGCATGTGCGCCCCTATGCGTTTTGGTATTTCTTATGCCCAAATCTTCTGTATATTATGCATTTTCTCATTCATAAAAAAAAACTTAAATTTCATTCCCTCCACGGTTCATTTTATTCTAATATTTCGAGGTTTCTTCGTCTCGTTGTTTGACAATTCCCTTTTGCAAATGGATGTCTTTTCAGTATGAAGCGGAAGATGGTATCACACCAGAAAACAGAACCGTTCGATTCGCCATTGATAATACACAGTTTCCGAATTTCTCCTGGCGAGGCTTTGCAGTCTTCTCACCTATTCAAGATGAAATCATCATTGATGTAGTCGTTCACAGAGCTAGTCTCTACCGCGTCTTATTCCACTACGTGAATCCGACGCAAGTGAATATTGCTGCTGAAGTGTTTCTGACTCCTACCTATACGCATACACAAGGCAAGTATCACCATGGCATGGGGACTTTTAAGTAGACACGGGAAATCAGTTTCTCAGTAAGTCATATCTTGAAGAGAAAATGCCGCAGCGAAAACTTGCAACAAAATTGAGTGTTTTGTTGTGAATTTCTTCGAATCTTGCAGTCACGTTTGAAGATTCCAAAAAAAGTGTACAATATATGCAAATTGCACATATGGATTCTCATGAATTTCGAAAATTGTCGCAATCTTATTATTTATAGGAAGGGAGACTTTGCCTTCCACATTTTGTTGGTTGTAGGTGTCTTCTATTGTAGGATTCCCCTTATTCCGCATATAACTTTGATGTATAGCACACGTTTATTGTATATGGTAATATGAGTGTTATTTTGCTTTGACCTATGTTGTGTTTAAGATGTTGAACAATCAGTAAAGGCGACGTTCCCTCAAACAGAGATGCCGACCACGGTGACAGTCAATAAGAAACAACCATTTGTGCTGAATCCTGGCAGATGGCGAATCAGAACAAAAACAAAGCAAAGGCTTTTCCTGGTAAGTATTACCTGTTTTTTGCATCGGGCATCCAAAAGAATTGGCCATATGCCATAATTTTGCAGTTTATTGCTATTGGCATGTTTCTTATAGGTGAATAAGTTCTATTTCGAGTATAGCTTTGTTATGTGTGCATTGATGAACTTGTCTCTCTATTTTTGAAACGTTTGCGTTTTTTGCTGGCCGCTAGGAAGAATTATAAAACTCCGAAACGGTCATAACTAACGACCATAAAGTCTTAGATGCGAAATAAACCCACTTTTGGAATCCTTTGGTAAATTTAGACCGAGCTACTTGCTTGCGAAATCTTTGGAAGCCAAGCACATTGTACCTGGTAATTGCTCTACAACTTTGAAAAACGGGGTGCTTACAAAGTATTGCTCATTCATCCCTTTGGATGGAGGACACTGCACTTTGTTTTTAATAGGCACAAGTATATTGTTTCTCTCTTTTTTCATTTACAGAAATGTCTGTGTTTCTTCTTCTTTAGTTTTCAGAACAAACATTGTTTGTTTCTCATTTGTTTCATTTGTATATAGAACATTTGTTTGTTTCATTTGAAGTGAAGAAAGTATGTAGAACCCTAATGGAATATGTACTTCTCACAATTTATTTTAAAAAAAAAATGTTTTTTTAAGGATTTTGTTGTACTGTTGCCATCAGAATACTATGAAGGAAGCCTTTTAAAAGAGCGTGTCACAGAGCCATGTCAAGCGCATAGCACAGACAACGTTACGTGCGTCGACCTTCTCTATCCACCATTACCGGTGGCGGCACGATTTGACGTCAACGAAGATCGTACCATCAACGAAATTGGTGAGGATGGCGCTGAAACAGCACTCGAGAAAGTATGCTTCGTTCTCACCATTATGCGGCGAATCGCGTATGCGATTCTCCTTTCTTTTCCCTAACTTCCTGGAATTAGCAAATTAAAACATACAAGTAAGTACTTATCACTCCGACCTTCGTCCTTGATTCCTTTTTGGAAGAATCTGTATCCTGTGAGGGTTTATAATCGATTTTTTCCGTATATGTAATGAAACCAAGAACCCATCTTAGCATTTTTTCCCATCATTTAGAAGGCGCTGCTGATGGACCACATCAATACACTTTGGCATTTATGCCTCTTTTTAATGTCGTTGAGGTTAAGATACTCCATTTACTTTCTGAACGTAAATCCAACAAAGTTTTCAACTAAATTCTGTCATGAACCGCGACAGTACTATGTAAATTTTATAGGTGCCAATTGAGATTTTGCCCGCTGTGATTGGCCCAGCAGCATTCGTTCGCGCAGACAATCGAAGTCGTCAAGTACGCGTCGAACTTGAGGTAAGTGCGCATTATTCGTATGGCGTACCGCCCTGAGTTCTCATAGGAAACAATTTTAAGCAAGATCCGATGGGCCTGATTCTTTGGGTTCGATGGGCTTTTTAAGTTTATTCGTTTATTTGAGAAAAACGTATACATAAGTGTATATGGAAAACAGAACGATCACAGAGAGACGATTAAATAAATGAAGAAGAAAAAAGCGTAAATCCACACTCAACGGCTAGTATACAGAATGTGCAAATAAATTCGCCATGAAATGCATAAAAGAAATGCGCAAAACGATGACCGCAAAAATAAGAACACTGATTGGGTGTGCCGTTGACGTCGAGCCGGTGAGAATCGCTTTCCGCGTCCATATGTCGGTCGCATTGCGCTCCTGGAGTACTGCGAGAGTCGCCTCTTCGACGGACTGGAACTCTTATGAGCGTTATTCTTTTTCCCTATCAGGATGCAGGTCTTGATAATGTTTGGCATGGCTGTTTTCGTCATGCCATTGAGTGCTTCTTTACATCCTTCTCGATGCATTTGGTTGTCAGCTTGCTGGCTTCCGAGGCCAGTGTGTTGGCCATCGCACGAATCGCGCTTCGAATTGTTAGAGACACCGCCTTGGGCATTTCGTCCGCCTTTGCTCCACTAGTTCATCGATCGCCACCCCCGTATGCGCAACGATCTTCTGGACCATCAGTGCCTCAAAACTTGAGTGTTTGAACCTAAGCTTAAGCACTGGACTATACTGTCTGAAGATGTGTTGCTTATTTCTTTTCTGTCGAAACTTATGCGGGGTTGGATCGGCTGACGGGACGCAGTCGAGTAAAAAAGTCAAAGCCTTTACCGGGGCGGACACGCAGACGGGCACAATTCGGGTACGAAGGGGGTATGTTTGAATACGGGCAGCGTGATTTTTTTCATTCGATTTGCTGATGCACTCGTTCATCAAATGCAACATTTTCTGTCAAGGATTACCATCCGAGAACTAAAATAATTAGCTGAAAATTAGTTGAAACAACTCCCACCAAAAGGTCCGGTATTGTTTGCAATGGACTAAAATCGTTTATGATGCAGCAGTAGTGGAATGTTCATTATAGCGTTTAGCAAAGCGGAATTTCCTGCCGTATAATATATTATGTTCGGTATTTGTTAGCTCGCACTATTGTTTAGGTACCGGAGACGGGCGATTATGTCCTTCTGCTAGAATATCACAATCTCGAGAAGGTTGAATATCCACTGGAGGTTCAAATCGAACAGAGCGGTGCAACTATTCTAAGCGGGCTTGCAAGCATACGTCATTGCCCATATGCGTGAGTTGCATTTATCGTATTTCATCGCTTGAATTCATTACACTTTTATCTATGAATTGTGTTACAGTTTTATAAGTTTGCTTGCCTATTGGCACAATGAAAGAGACAGTAACAACAAGGGACCGGAAAGCTTCAGAAGACCGGACCACGTTCCTTTGCTAACCGAATGAGATCTTTGCTCCATTCAATTATTTGATTATTTCCGCTCTGGCAACCAACTCTGTTTGGAAATTTAACTACTGGCGATTAATTTTTCATGTTTAATATATTGTCCGCTTTCAGCACTTTTTGTCGAGAGCTGACTACTTCTAATGGCAGCCCAGCTGCCGCTCATCTTGAAGGAGGTTCCCCAGCTATCGTAAAGCTAACGGTTGGACCAATGCATGAATTTGGACTTGCTGCAATAAATCTAATCAAAACAAATGATTGGAATGTGGATTATTTACATCAGGTAGTTTTCTCGTTCATAAATGTGGTTTCATTTCAGTTGATTGTTGCTTAAAAACGACCAAAGGATTGAGTCCCTCAATTGCAAAAGAACCCCTGATATGTAAATGAATTCTTGCATTCGATGCTGGAACCATGCGATGTCGTCTATTTTGCTATGGAACTCATCTGAAATCGAAGGATTCGCTCGTTATTCCTGTGATGACTTGACCTACTTCAGCGTCTGTTTATTCCATTAGTTAAAAACTTTCATTAGTGCAATGTCTTCATTTCCTTAGTCCCACTCTTATCACTTACAGTAATGTTTGTTCATCGAAGAGGAACTGCTTGAGAGTCGTTTAAGTGTCACATTTCATACCATGTGTTTTTTATTGATTGTTACGAAACTGAGAGGTAAGATAATATTCCGCTATGCATTCTATTTGAGCAATTCGAAATTGAAAATTAAAAATTTCTGCGTGAATTTCTTTATGTTATTTCTACATTTCAAGAGATTTCAGTTAAAATTTTTTGCACGAAGTTCATCATGTAATTGTCACAGCACATACGGATTGATGAGGTTTATGCATAAATTTGCAGGTACCGGTATGTACTCGCAAAGAGGGTCACTGCGTTGATCAGTGGTATCCACCAGCGCCAAACGCAATCGTTACAGAAGCGGAATCCGGTGCAAATGCCAAGAAAGCAATTTCGGCGGAAAAGTTGCCATTTGTAATCAGCAACGCAAAGGACGTTCAAGTGATGTCATTGGACGAAAATCAGGTTCTTTCTTGGAATTTCAACGTGAAAGTGTTTTCTAAAATTTTTGCTTTAGAATATAGGGTAAAATTTTCTCCAGTGGAACACCCCATCTGTGGTGTGTCACTAGAATTTTCGAGAATAGATTTAATTAACGGGTAATTTTTTTGGATGTCGGTGAAGATAGCTAGAATGATATCAACGTACGGCACTACAGAATCCTTCTGAGCGAGATTTAGCCACTAGCATTGGTCTATTTTTAGGCGACAGTGGACATAGCTGGAATGGTGCCAACACCGGGACACTATGTTTTCGTCGTGCATTACTTCAATCCCGATAACGCGCCGCTCGATGTTGATGTTCTACTGCAAAATGATCAATTCTACCAAGGTTTGAGAATATGTTTTTCCTACTCTTTTGCGGTCTACTGGGCTGCAACTTCCTTAAGCGAGCAATAAATTCAACAGGAAGATTTGCTAAAGGAAAAATAAGAATGAGAACGGGAATTGGTAGTGATTTCTAAGTCTCATCGAAATACTAGATAAACATAGCTAATGCGGTAGGAAGACCCAACTGGGCTTAGAAGAAAAGTTTATGTAGTTATTACTAGTAATTGACGCCACTAATAACTATTAATAATTTAACCGTTGCGGATATGAAAACGCAAGCGTTTTTAATATACATGTTTAGATGAAGTAATGTCATCGAACGACACCGTCGGTAAGTAGTTGACATGATCTCGTTTTGCCTTGCAAACGACCGTCATATAAAACAATCACGAGTTCACGGGATATGTAATAATGACAATTTCTACTCGTTCATAACTGTCTACTTTCTTCTTTTATCGACCTCGGTGAGAAGAAAATAAAAATTAAGCGAAAAATATTTATGAATATCGTAAATGTGAAACAAAAAACCAACAAGTTTATCAAAAAAATGAAAAAATAAATTTGAATTTTGCCTTTCGTTAGGAAATGCCTCCCATAAAGACTTCTCACTGTGGTTATTAATATCACTATTATATATTTATACTATAGCATGCTATCCCTTCGTCATTTATCTCTCGTATAATGCGCGCAAATATTTTATTTCATAATTAATTTGAACTTGGCAATTTCATTCAAACGTAATAGAAATCGGCAAGCGCTATGCTTTGAAGTTGTTTTTTTTTTCATTTGCTTCTCGCTTCAGAACTAACAATGGCAGGCAAATATTTTAAATATGTAGCAAATATACTAGAAAAAAGTGCAGAGGAATTGCTCACCTTTATTCGTCTATTTCTTAAATTCTGTGCTAAATTAGTGGAAAATTTTATATTATTTGAAAAAATAATAGAATGAAATATTGCCCCATTTACTGTTTTTGAGCATTTCAAAATCTTACCGACTATAAATGAAGAGTCTTTTTTAAATAATATCGCTTTGATATAAAAGTTATTTATATTTTCGAAGTTATATACATTGACTCGCACGATACTCGCTTGCTTTTTGCTTGCATTGCCAATAAATTATTCAACTTTTTAATGTACATTACAGTGAGGTTTATATTTCGTTTTATAGTTTACGTTCCATTCTTGTATTGTCCAAGCGTATCTGGTTGTCGAACGGTTATTCACGACAAAGAGCGTCCTCAAATCACTCAATTTTGGATGGACGACAAATATATCGCGTCACTATATTTCAATACTTCTCAAAAAGGTCCCATCTATATTGTGAGTATTTAATATATTTTCAGTAGTTTTTGAGAATAACATCTTGAAGATATATTTTGTTATTACTTTGTGATGATGAATTCTAAAGACGCTGGTGAGTTGTTCAGTGTTGCCGAAGTCGTTGTGTAAATGGTGCTTGCGGCACTAGATGCGCAGCCAAGTAGCCGACGGGGCCATAAGGTATCTCTGAGAGAGGTTTTGCAGTTTAATGTTTCGGATGTGTACTGATCGCAGTTGAATAGAAAACTTCGCAAATTTCTTGCTACGATAACTTTTCTAGTGAACGTCATTTGTATACTGGGTGGCTCAGAATATATGAAAATGGAACAGATAATGCCGCTAATGAAATTATCATGCGCGGAGCTGGTTTTTCCTCTTGTGCAACGGTGCATATGTATAAGCTAGCTCTGTATAAAGATTTTATTGAAAGCCTTGATGGGACTCGTTTTGCAGGTGCTTGCCGTAAAGGCAGCGCATGCTTTCGCATCATATATATATATATATATATAAATATATATATATATATATATATATATATATCGCTTCTAACATATTTACTCATTTGGGCATTTTCTCATGTGTGAACCTATTTGCCCCATTTGCTATCGCACCGTAACGTGTGGGTCAACAAGAAATTAAACTTCATTCCAGCAGAAACTGCTTGCAGGATTCGATAACAACAGTGCCCTATCATTCGTTTTCCGACTCACTTATGAGTCCACAACCGATTGATCTATCCAACGATTTCGTCAATGAATGCAAAGCAGGGAATTTCGAAAATAAGTAAGCTTTTGATGAAAAATATCTGCCCAGAGGCATATAAACGATCAGCGAAATGTACTAGGCAGTTTGCAAGATGTGCATTTCTCCTATTTTCGAGCTGTATCCAAATTTATTTTTCGTAGCGAATGGATGGAATGTTTAAATGCATTAAGGTCCGTTCCTGTTCTACTGATCCAATCGTACATAAATTCTGATATCTGATCCCTGTATTAATCAATTCGAAATCAATCACCGCACATACCGAATTCGAAGCATAGACTTCACTGCTGCTTAATTAAAAATGTCGGACGTTAGGACGCTTTCTGAAAGGCTGATTAGAGCAAGCATTTCTATCTGATACTGAAGTGGCCGCTATTTTTTGCATCATACTCTTGCATTTGCTATGGTTGCTTTTTGAACTAATTTCTTCAACTTAGTACTCCAGAACCCTTTCTAACATTCGAATATATGAACCGGTACGACTGAATTGAATGGAATTTGCAGTCCAGCGAACGTAAGTGACTACTGCCGTGCAAAAGTGTTTTCACTCACTTCCGAATTCAATATGGCAGCTCTGTCGTGTGATTGTAACTCGCAAGGAAGTACGAGCTTCTCGTGCAAGGAATACGGTGGACAGTGTCCTTGTAGACCGAATGTTATCGGTCGACGCTGCGACCGATGCGCACCTGGACACTACAGTTTTCCAGAATGCATCAGTAAGTTCTTCCAGATGAAATCTAATTTTGTTTGAAATCGACTCAAAGTGGCTCATTTGTTGCTGACAAAACATGCCACTTACACAAAAACGTCACTGTACCAGTAAAACTTGCGTCCTATATTCCCTGTCGGAACGTTCATTGATTCACATGAGCATTTAATCAACGTGGTTCCCTTCTCCTCACTTGATCCTTGTTGACGCGGTAGATATCTTCCGCCGTTATCGTCCTGGCTCGTCCTTTCCAAACGTTGCCTCTACTCTTTCAAATTTACATAGTTGGTGGGACGATGGTCACTCACATATTTATTCATTCATCACTTTAAATTCATTAATAGTTCTGCCTGTGGCGTTTTCACTCTATTCGCGTGTGATTATCGGATACACATTGTTTCATCGACCGCAAGCACTATATGCTTCTCGATTTGTTGGTCACTCTTTTCATCCAGTCGAATTATCCTCCTGGATATTTTGCTGCGATGGTCGTTTCAAGACTTTCCTAATTTCTTAGGCAATCATACGAAATATCACACATATTGAGAGCGTTTATGGAAGTTCGAAGCTATTTATAGAATGTCGATGCCCTGATAGTCATCTTTGTGACGAGCGCAGTGGTCAGTGCTATTGTCCACCACATGTCGAAGGTAAGCAGTGCGATCGATGCGTTCCTTATGCGTTCGGATATGATCCGTTAATCGGTTGTCAACTGTGCGGCTGCCATCCGAATGGTTCGGAAGGTGGTCAACTGCAATGCGATCCAAACAATGGACAGTGCTTGTTAGTACTTTTTTTTTAGCTTTCCAACACTAAAATGTAATGTTCATTTGCTTCATTTTATTAAATGTTAAGGTGGGCATTTACGTTTCTAGAAGGCGATTCATTGCGTCGATGAGACTTTTTGAAGGAGTCGGCAGTTGTTGAGAATAATAGGCGTGTTTATCAAAATACACATGCAGATAATGACCAAGAGAGCACGATGTTATCATATCCACTTGATTGATACAATATTCCTGATTGGGTGTCAATAAATCCAAGCCTCGATGTTATCATATCCACTTGATTGATACAATATTCCTGATCGGGTGTCAATAAATCCAAGCCTCGATGTTATCATATCCACTTGATTGATACAATATTCCTGATCGGATGTCAATAAATCCAAGCCTAAGTTCATCTTTTGAACAACCATTCTACACCAAGTTTTATTATTGAACACATACTTGTCCAAGAAATTTTGTGGTTTAAGTTTGAGCTCAAAACATAGCACCTCCATGTGGTTCGTCAAGAAGGATAAAGAGATGCTGAATGCTGCTCTGAAACTTATGGCTATAATTCTTCAAGTTTAACTATGGGTAAGGCGTCACACTTCAGGTGTAAAGCGAACGTTGGTGCACGTAAGTGTGATAAATGCCTTCCTGGATTCTATGGATTCTCGCATTGTTATGAGTGTGCCTGTGAGACGAAAGGTACCACTGAGGAAATATGCGATGAGACAAGTGCTTTGTGCAAATGCAAGGCAAGCCTTATATTGCAGACTTCAATGAATCGCTCGCATCATATGCGCTAATGACTACTTTCATTTCTGTTTTTTCACCTTTCGGAGTAGTCTTGCGCTTGAATGTGCCTTGCGGCTGGATCAGATTCCCACTTCAATCCGTGAAGTTCTGGGGGTCGAGATCTGGTATTCCAGAAGGCTTCCTTTTAGTGCGATTCTTTTACCTTTGTGCAGTCAATGAACTCAACAGAATTAGTGCTGTGAACAAAAATCATTGGGGAGTGATATCTAAATTTGCTTTCATAACACTCTTTTCGTTTTTTAGAAGTGCTGTCGAAAGTTTACGAGTGATTGAAATCGCTGGTTCTTTAAAGGTATTTGCAGGAGAAAGTTGCAAGCACTAATAGAGCGACAAATAAATTCACAGATACATTCCTTGGCTTTGGCCCAATTTTTACGTAGTACATCATTCTCTAATCGCCTCAAAAGTTAATCGCTAATGTACGAAAAAGGAAAGCTTTTGACAGAAGGGATAGACTTTACCACAGTTCTAGTCACACTTAAGGTGGAACATCATACCTGCGCTTATGATCGTCTAATTGCAATATCAAGTAGGATGAATAGGATGAATGAAATTAGAATTAAGTTGCCAGTAATTAGCAAAAATAGGAAGCAACGGTTTTGACTATTAATGGGGCTTTTTAAACATGGTAATGGCCTTTTCTCGAACTCAAAGTTCAATTGGATTAATAAATAATTCGTTTTGCTTCATGAAAAAGTTCACCGATCCAACAACACACCGTTTATAAGTTTTTTTTTTATTTTAAATAATTATTTTAATGATTCTGCTTGTAGAAAAATGTTATTGGGGATAGTTGCGATGCATGTCGTCCTAGTACATTCGATCTTCGAGCAACGAATCCCGAAGGTTGCTCCGAATGTTTCTGCTTTGGAGCCACTGATCGTTGTCGCTCATCCTATTTCCCTGTTTCTTTTGTAAGTTCACTTCAATGCCCTCTTTGTTCTGATTTAATTCTCCTCACCTAGAAGATCTTGCTATTATGGAAGATTGCTGTCTGAAACTGAGTTATGTGGATGTGAAGGAGCAGGAACACCCGTAAACGTGACCCCCTGAGTTTGGTTTTTAATTCGCTCGACTAATATACTAGCGGAAGTGTTCGCCTCGTTGAAACTTCAGGACTTGCGAACGATTTCCTTTCGAAGGTCACTAGTATTGTGAGCATCCGGGATGCCAAAATCCGGCTTCTCTAAACGATTTTCGAAGGCCCTAGAATTTTGTTCCGCCCAACGAAATTTTTTCGGGTGTGAGTACAACCATAATTTTCTTCGGAGATCATTCTACTTTGCGCTGCTTCTTTTGAGATCGGTTTCGACGAGGAAGCCTGGAACGTTACGAACGTGGATGGTGAAGTGACTTACTCAGATGGCGCAATTCGCTACCAGTCGCGGTCAGAGAATGCTCCAAAAAATGTCTATTTCCTTGCACCGTTAGTCACCCGACAAGATTATACAAGCTCATATGGTCTTCAGGTAATTCTCATTGAAACTCATCATTCATGGTTCGTTGGTCATATCAAATCTTTCTATTTATTGTTTAATGACTGTTTATTGAAGGATGTTTAGGGCAGATCCTTGTTTTCTACCATTTCACAGACGATTAGCCACCCGAATGTGTTACGCAGGTGTTCTGAGTAAAGTGAGATGTTGCTATACATAAAGCAGGCAAGCTATTCTTATTTGCACTTTTCATAATTCCGCTGCAGCTTTCAATGTCACTGTTATTTTGCAGTTTTCATTTGTTATTTCATCGCATCCGAATAAACAGACGGCATCTATGAGCGCAGCAGCCGATGTTCAGTTAGTTGGCTTCAATATGACGCTCGATTTCTGGGCAAGCGAACAGCCTGCCGATCCGCAGACGCCTTTCCGAGTCGACGTCAAACTACTTCCGGTAAGACCGATTTGCTTCTTACCAGTTTTTGTTGACCACTCTTTTTTTGCGATAAAAAACCGCGTTCTTTTGCAGGAAAACTTCCTCAGCTCCAGTGGTGCTCCGATTAGCCGTGCTGATCTCATGCTTGTTCTTTATGACCTCCAAGAGCTACGAATTAAAGCATCATATTACGAGCAGTGCGACTGGGCAACAATTACAGAAATTCAGCTCGAAATTGCCAGAGATGACCAAAACTCTGTCGATAGCTCGTTCACGGCATCATCTGTTGAGCTTTGCCAGTGCCCACCCCCATATACCGGGCCGTCTTGTCAGGTTGGTTTCATTATTCCTCGTAACCTCTTTTTAACGTCTAGAAAATATCTACCAAACGAACCTTTGATTTTTTTGCCATCCGGATAACTACAAGGCTGCGCCTGCTTACTGTATCGGTACTAAAGGTTTCACGGTTGGAGTTTCATGACAGGCGGTTGCATTCGTGCTAATGAACCTGAATTGCTGGATTGTTCTTTTTACAAGGTTCATGGGATACAGATTTCCCTTCTTTAGTAAACGTCCATCTTTGGAAATGAGCTGGGCTGACTTGGAATATAAAAAATGAGTTTTAATGTCTTCATTAACGTTCGAAAAACTCTCAACAGTGCAGACATTGGAATTTTGAAAAGGTAGTTGAAAAAGTCATCTGAAAACGACGCATAGAAAAAATGTTGCAAAAATTGTTTTTTTTTTGAGCGAGATTATGGCTCGGCAAGCAGGCTCCCCCTCCCCTAGCATCGGTTTTTTAACATAAAGGTTAAAATTTGTGTGACGGGTTTCCAAGATATTAATTTTTTTTACTGGCTGCAAATAATCAGCTTAGATAACTGCCTGGTTTAATCGAGAAGGGCAACATTGCGTCAAAGATGTCTAAGTGGTTTTTTATTCTGTTCAGGGATGTTTGCGAAATTCCTGAATATATATATATATATATATATATATATATGCGCGCCTTTATCCTTTCTATGATTTCAACTCGCAAACCCCACAAGTTACTATGATCAGATTCGCTCAACGTGGTGCCCATAAAAGAACATTTCTATATCCATAAACCCTCACAATTCTGTATGAGCTACTAAAATTTCAAGGCATTATAAAAATTACACTTCAGTTTTGCTCTGTAACTACATGCAGCTCTCTCGTTGTTTTCAGAATGCCCTTTCCTTTCTTCCAAATTTCCTTTTGCCGTTTGTTGCCGAATTAGGTGATTGTGAAAATTTTAGCAATGTGCATCGGGATATTACCGTGTCTCCTCTGGACGATATCTAGGCGCATGCGTTCCGTGTGAATGCAACGGACATTCGGGTAGCTGTGATGCAGACACGGGTATCTGTTATGATTGCCAACACGAAACATATGGCGATCATTGTGAGTTGTGTCGTGAAGGTTTCTATGGTAACGCAACAACAGCCAGCCCATATTCATGTCTGCCATGCGCATGTCCTCATCCTTCTGCTTCCAACAATTTCGCTCTTAGTTGTCAGGTTCGAATCATTTTTCATTTCTCTTGCGTTTTATTCGGCCTTGCAATAACTGGCTTGATGTATACAAAATATGAGCTATTTACGCACCCTGTTGTTCATTCGAAACGTACCAGACAATTTCGTCTTTTTTATTTTAGCATCTTTTTGATTTATATTGAACTTTAAGGATTCATTTTGAATAAGTTCAAAGCAGATAGCTCCATTTTATGTTTTCATAGTTCACAGCACTTAGGTACATTATTCTATCTGTTTCTTCATATGTATCCATTGCTTTAGGTTAGTGAAACCGGTATTCTGGAATCATGCACCTGTAAACCTGGCTACTCATCTGAACGCTGCGAACGGTAAGATCTTACGTATCGTTAACAAATTCCACTCAGATTCCTTTCTAAAAATCTCTGCAGAGTACATAGAATACGTCGATCTCCTTACTCTAGTTGAAGGCCTAATAAACTCTTCAAGAAGTATTTTCAGTTTGGCACTAACGTCGGTCGTATAGGTAACTCATTTTTGGGGATGTATTTCTGTTTTTTCTCGTATCCTGATTTTTGTGAACAACCTTTAAAAAGATTTTGAGGCGCTGTTTACCTCAAAATCATTCTAAAGATTTCTCGTCAAAGAAAGCCGAGGCTTTTCTTTGGTCTTTAATTAAAAGGCTGTCGCACCTTTCCTGGATGACTACATTTCGGGGATTAAGGTGCGATGTTGGATACTTTGGTGAGCCGTTGCGCTTGGGAGGTTCGTGCGAAGAATGTGACTGCAATGAAAACAACGATTTGAGCGTCGAGGGATCGTGCCATCCGGTCAGTGGCGACTGCGACCTCTGTCGCAACAACACCGATGGACGACACTGTGAACACTGCGCACAGTGGTATTACGGGGATGCGATTAGCGCCAAAAATTGCACCGGTTTGTAGCTTTATTCTCATATAATCAAATCACTGCTTTATATCTGCGTAAATGCATAAAAGCCACTAATATTTTTGTGCGCTTTTCCAAATTTGCACCATCATGCTGCAGTACACATTCTTGTTGTGTCTCTGCCTGTGTTTGTTTGTGCGTCATTCCTTTTACATCGTAGCTTCAATTAGAAAATCATCGGAGCTGAGGTTGCGGTACTAGATTAGTGTAATCTGGATCTCAGGTAGTTTATATTCAGCTTTCAAGTATCTCCATCAACTTGATATGCAAGAGTTGGCTGTGTTATAAAAACAAACCTCGTATATTTATTCGGTTGAGCTGTCGATTTGCCTCGAACATGAGCACACCATTTTGCAGTTTTATTATACTTTTTTCACTTCAGTAGCCTTGATCAATAAATTGAGCCCGATTACGGAATCACATATCGTTCGATTTCTCATGCTTTTTCACATGTTATATGCTCTTGGCAAATCAACCTTCACATTATAATGCGATTGAAGTAGCAAAGTTTTTATGAATTAGTTCTATCAAATGAGAACACCTCTAGAATATGGTTTGTTAGAAGCACTAATGCGGTTGATGCCGTTCGGATATTTTTTTAAAAATTTTTGATTAACATAAGAAGAATGTGAATCAAATTTTCATATGAGAGCGGAAATTTGCCTTTGCACTGAATTCTATTTTATCCTTAGATTGGCTATGTGTTGCTGCATAGGTTGAACCACGAATAAACCTATAAACTGGAGAATTTTCTCAATCTTTGTTATTTGATCTGTAAAAGAAGGAGATTACAGCAATAGAGTCAGCTGGCAATTGCAGAATGTTCTTGTAACCAGTGTGGCAGTTCCTACTGTAACAACACATCCGGGAAATGCGTTTGCCATCCACTTGTCGATGGGCCCAACTGCGATCGATGCGTGGTAATCTTCATTTATCAGTTGAACTGGTTCATTTATCATTTAAAAAAAGCTTTTTTTGCCACTGTGACTTCGGCTTTTGGCTAAGTTCAGCAACTCATCGAGTAACTGAGGTTAATGACAGGAGGTTTTTTCTGTACATATTTGGGCTTCTTTTGGCGTGCCGTTTTTTAGCATATTTTTAAATGCATGCCTCGAATCATTTCAGATTATTTAAATGTCCATATAAGCACTCGTATTTTTACCAAATATTCACTTGAAATTCAATGAAACATTTCCATTCAGTTGGGTTGTTTATTAAGGATGATGCATGGGGATTCTCGAAATGTCGCGGTTGTCAAATGTGCAACTGTGCACTGGCATCATCGAGCCCTCAGTGTCATCAAGAAACTGGTCAATGCGCATGTATGCCTGGTTCCACTGGTTTGCGTTGCGAAGCTTGTCAACATGGCTATTGGAATTATGGACCATTCGGATGCAAGAGTAAGTTGAATTCGTTCACATCCGTTCTATTCTCGAATTATTGCTAATAGCCGATGGTTGTGCAAATGGCTAGTTACTGTTATTGCTAAGGTCTTTTAGATTGGATGAGATGTTTGAACGCCTCATTATGGGTGGTTTATAGGGTTCACAGGTTCCGTTGAATAATACGATTAATGAAGGAATGTCTTGCAGAATGCGACTGTGAAGCGGATTTATCGTTGGGTACTGTTTGTGATGTGATCACTGGACAGTGTCATTGCCAAGAGGGTGCAACGGGTCCACGTTGTGATCAGTGCCTGCCCGAATACCTTCGAATTCCCACCTATGGTTGTCGCTGTAAGTGTTTACATAATCGTAAAACTAATTTGTTTTGCATCAATTTTCATATAGAACTTGGAAGCTTACATTAATTCCAAGTCTACGGAGTGCTCAGAGTCTTCATCTTTATTATTTTTGTTCTGCTATTGCAGTATTTTTTTTCCATATTATTATTGTACCATTGTAGGAATACTTCAATTTTTAGCATTATTTGCTTCGTTGGTTCAAGATTAAGCAAGATAACTGAAAGAAATCATTTATCAAACATGTCTTCGATGCTAATCTGCTAGGATTGGTTTTAGTCTGTGACGAATGTGTGCATTCGTTGAATGCGGATTCCGATGCGTTGTTCGTCTCAATCGGTCTTGTGAATGCGTCCGTTGGTAATGTCTCGACAACAGCGTTGACTGGTGCACGCTTGAAGCGTATAGAAACGGAAATGAGCACACTTCGAGTATGTTCACATGGTTTATACTAGACAATTTAATAAGGCATTTGAAGTGGTATCTTTAGTTTTGTGTCCATGTGACTGCAAATAGAACAGAGGCGTGTTCTTGTGCTTCATGAAATATTTGGGCTTATTCAGAAGCTTTTAAGCTCTAACTAAATGCTTGTTTTTGAAATGCTTTTGGCATTCTTCAAATCCATTCAGACTATTTTCCTCAGAACAAGCTAGAGAATTTGTTTTTGCAATAAATAATAATTTGCGAAAGTTTTTTTCTCGATTATTCAAGGATATGACACTCTTCTTAATCGTTCTTGAACGTTGAAGAAGGTTGAACGTTCTTGGATTTTTCTTTTATTTGGGAATATTTTCTAATGTTTTAAGTTGCACACAAATATTATTTTGTTAATTGAAGAGGTCAAGATATGCATCTAGCGCACAACAGCAGCAAGAACGTCTTTGTGCAATTGCAGAAATCAGTGGATGATGCAATAGGTCCACATACAGATATTGGGATCGAAAATTTGAGTGGCGATGTGAGTTCGAGGAAAACGGCTACAAGTGCGGTAGTTATACGTGCGAATCGCTCTTTCGACTTACTCGATGTTGCTCGTGCAAAACTTGATTCGATTTCCGATCGCACCAATAAGGTCTGCCTCTTATTTTAGTTCACGTCGTAGTTTATTCATTAATTGTTTAAAATCCATTCAAATTCTGCTTCCTTTTTTTCATATTCAAGTTCTTTTCTGCACAATTATTATATCACACTATCATTTTATCACTCTTATAGAGGTTCATGCAGTCATTACTGCATATTTTTAGGCTGCAGCAGATGTGTTGGATCGTGTAGAAGTAGCAACATGGGTGGTTAATTCACTAAAGAGCCTTGCTGATGCGCTTATGAAAGGTTCGAGTGATTTGGACCGTCAAAAGTGGACCAACGAAGCACAGTTGTTACTTGAGCGAATCCGAAACACTTCCGAGAGGTTTTTAATTCTTTGCAGAAGTTTGTTTGCTTATTGCAACATGAGCATACATACAAAAGTCTCAACGGAAGTTGATGTGTATGAGTAACCTAACGACAAAAGTATGAGAGGTAACAAAGAACTGTTTTTTAAAAGGAATGAAATAGATGTATGATTCGTAGAGAATCGATTAATGGTAAGTCGACAAAAATGCTTAGTGGAGGATATGACGAGGTCGAAATTGCTGGGGGTTCTTTCTTGCACATATATTTTCAAACTGATGTGCAGAAAATTTTGCAAATATAAATTTTTAGCGAAATAAGCAGAAAGAAGACGTAAATAGCAATGAAATCAGCTCTAATGCTAGTCCAATGAAACCATCGAAACATTACGTTACTCAGGTATATATTTTATTAGCCGTACCAAAAAGTAAATAATTTTTTTTCCTAAATTTGATGGTTTTCATGGGGACTTTACTATAGCGTATAGAAATTTTAATATGGGATATGAGACCTGCTCATTTCACATTTATTTTCCACTATCATCTTACCATTTAGAAAGCTGAAGAAATTCACATTTTTAAGGAAACAGTTAGCAAAATTATTAAGAAATGTCACTTTATAGCAACGATTCGTTAGAAGCTGTCAAAACAGCGTTTGCTAAGGCCACGCAAACACCACTTCGAATTGGGGAATACAAAAGTCATTCCGCCGATCAGCTGGAGAAATGCACAAATGCAGCAAAAAAGGCCGACCAGCTAACAGGATATGCAGTTGACTATGGCGTTCAACTGCACAATGTATCGGCTATAGCTCATAACATCCTGGAAGTATGTTCTTTTGGGATTGTTTCAGAATTTGAAAGAGGTTTTATTGACAGGGATATCCTGTAAAAAAGGACCGCTTCATCGCATTTTTTTTTTTTTTTTTTTTGGTGTGTTAGTACCAACTAAGCAGTCAACTTATGCCAACGCTTGTCATTGTAATATTAGGATAGGGAATAAATAATAAGCTAAGACATATGTGTTGTTAAACGATTTACAGTATCGGCAATAATATGCGAAAGAAAGAAAGATTGAGAATACTACTGCTTATATTAGAAGACTATAAAAACTTGCATTCGTTTCTTGCGTATTTCTCTTACAATTTCAAAACTTGAACCTAAAGTGTTAATGATAGGAAAAGTTATCTGCACGATATACGCCTATCAGAGATTATCTTTTCGCTCATTATTACCAATTATTTTAACTCGTATAGCTTTCAATTCAACCGTAATTTTTATAGCTTCTTGGCAAGATGTCGATGTTTGGTGTGAAATCAATGAGCGATGGTGTTGAGAAAGATGAGCAAACGATCAATGCCGCTATTGAAGAAATTGAAACATTGAATAGAGCAACTGAAGAACTTACCGATTTGGTTACAACGTTGAAAAAAACGCTTGGTAGCCTTCTCAACGAGTTGAACTATACGATGAGCGTCTTCGAGGAACGAGTTAAGGAGAAAAAACTCTTCAAACGAAACGTTGATAAGGTTTGGTATCAAGTAGTAAACTTATTCATTCATCATACTATTATGTAATTAACTGATGACGGTTTCTTTTCACGAATCGGTTGCATAAATCAGTGACTATTCGTTATTGCTATAAAAACGTGAAAAGATGTTTCAGTACTAAATATAACGTGAATGCAACCACAAACAATCACAATAGTGAAGATTACAACTGTTTTAGGGCTTATATTACTCAAGCATACTGTATGGACTTGGATTTTGCAAGAAGAGGCAGTCTTGCGCTTTGCTCCATTCTTAATCGTCACCCACCTGCTCATTAGGACTCATAGATGAAAAGCAATGTTACGAGGTATTAGTAGTATGGAAAAATAGTAAAATAGTAACAATATAAAAATAGTAACACCTCTATTGCAACAACACTAAAATATCTTCTTTTCTTATCTCCTTGTGCAGCGTCTGTTCCTCGTCGGAATCTCTGTTTGCTTGGGAAATAAAATACAAAAAAGTCATTTTAGGCGATCTATACAAACCGCGTACGTGAACTGGAAGCGGAGGCTGCACGTCTCTCGGGGATGTTTGGTTCAGCGCGTTTAGAGGCTGAAAATGCAGTGGAGGCAGCAAATGCTTACAAAGAACTCCTAGCGGTGCTCAAACAAGCACGCGAACTTGCGCAGAATGCATCAACAAATGCAAACGAAGCGAAGGAGTTCATTGTGGGACAGGTGAATGTTTGCTTCTATTTACGATTATCTATGCTTTCATATGAATTGGAATATGATATGATAGTCATGCTTGCAGGCAACCAGCGCAAAAGCAGCGAAAAAAGAATCTGGGAATCTGCTTCGATCAGCGAGTGACGCTCGCAAGATAACTGTCAACGAAATCGCCCTTCTTCATTCTACGCTTGAGCAGAAGGGTGGCACGCTAAAGCAAAATATAGACGAACAGAAAGCACGTATTGATGCTCTTCGAGCAATGTTCGACGATGGAGAAGTGGTAGAATTTTGGTTGTTTTTCGCGTTGATTATTTCTTATTCCGTTCGTGGAATGTGCAAAAGCTCAGCTACTGTTTGCTGGGCACTGAGGGGAGGGGGCTTCACTATGTAGAATTTGTTGTAGTGCTTGAGAATATTCCGTTCTGAAGTATGAAGTCCTCAATTCGTCTTTAAGCTAGCTAATTTCTTTCCAGAGTATTATCATTGAGTCTTAAAAAATTTCCCTCAATGGTAGTGTTATCTCTTTCTTTGCTGCAGTATTGTTCAGTTAATTAAACTATTCGAGAAGCATCAGTGTGAGCTGAAATGAGTGATTTGCTTTCAGATGGAAAAAGCAGATCAATCGGAAAAGATCTCAGAAGAGATAAAAGAAAGAATCGATAGGGTGACATCGTCCGTCAATGATATTCAACCAGAGCTAGACGAATTCATCAACAAGACAACTGATTTCATTGCAGAATCTGCAAGTTCGATGCAGGATTTCGGCGCTGCAAGAAATCAAATCGCGCAGGTTCCATATGATTCACTTCTTATCTATTTTATTGCTCTAAACGAAGCATATACCTGTTTCTTTTATGGAATAGGAGATATCCATGCGTTGTATTTGAGGTGGCGAACTTTTCCACACCAACACTCAATGAACTCGAAAAGCTACAAAGCGCTGCGTTGAACACATCAAATCGGATTCACCAATGTCGCGAAAAAATCGATGCGTTGAAGGAGAAGATCGCTGTCGCTAGAGATATGGTCAATAGGGTTGGTTAACATTAATAATTTTTGAAACAGTATTTTCGAAATTATTAACTATTAGTATCCTGCAGAAGTCTTCTTTCTGTTTCGCGATTACACCGAGCATGGTTAGCAGTGAGTATTCGTCTGCTGTCTCGAGAAGTGGTAATAGCGGCGAATGGTGAAATGCACTGAAGATGGAACCCGTACATCCTTTGCAATGCTGCCTGAGTGTACACAAACTCAACCGTTAAGGTCACTTAGTCTCCCAACCATTTTTTGCCATTCATCTTGGATCATTCTCCGTGGCAGTCCTACTCCAGCATCTCACTTACCGTGTTGCTTCACAAGGTTGCCCGATTGTTCAGCCTCTTAGAGCAACTCTTCAAAGTTTGCACTCATTTTGTCTGCTTATTTTATTACTTGTGTTCGTATATATTGAACGACACGCGGGAGCTGGCTGCACTACTGCTCATGTGACGTATGAACAGATCCTAGTGAGTATGTATCCTACCCCATTGGAGTAAATAAAAACTTTTTTTTTTCAGATCAAATTAGGTGTTCATTTCGAAAAAGGCAGCAGTCTTGAATTGCCATTACCAACACGTGTCAAAAGAGCCGCCGCATATACAAGTGTGGAGTTCTTCTTCAGGACGACCCTTCGCAATGGTTCGATAGAAATTTTTTTTTGTTACTCTGCATTCCTTACTCATTCAGTGCCCTTTTTCTATTTCGTCGTTTCAGTATGATTTTACTAGAAATAGGCGACTCATTGGTTTGGGGTGTCGAGAACAAGGTACTGTGAAAATTTCACAGCACAAAAATATGGCCAAGAACATTTATAACACTGAGTGCTCAGTGATTTGATCTAACAGGTCTGCTGTTGTTCTTCGGCAACGAACAAGGTGTAGCTGGTACACGCGCGGTTCCTACGGACGACTACGTTGCTGTTGAGCTGGTGGATGGTCGTCCGCGTCTGGTTGTGGATCTTGGTGCAGCACCACTCGTGATCACCTCTCATGTGTACGATTTCTTTGACCTTTTATTGTCGAGATTATTTTGCTCTTCATGCGAAGTATTATAGTTATTGGCTGAGAGCCTAATTCCAATGGAATATTATATTCCATGTCAGACATTCCGGTAAGACACTTATATTGTGGCTAGTCAACCTTTCTTTTAGTGATACAGCTGATGGACACTGGCGCAAAATCTCGGTAGAACGCTTCGGAAAAACAGCAGTGCTCCGTGTTTCATCACCCAATTCCCTTACTTTCGATGAGGAGAAAACAGCTACACTGAAGGGACCGAAATCGGTGCTCGATCTTCACCAGAAAATGAGTCGACTCTTCGTTGGAGGAATTCCATTCAATGTTAATGTCAGTTTTTCCTTTACCTGAAAATACTCGATTTTCTTCCTCTAAATCTCATTTCTTTTCGCTTATGAATCGGTCCAGAAAATTGTACGAGGTCGAAAGTGATATCGCCGTCACTGAAAGGAAAGATTTTTATCTGAAGTCCATAATTCGGCTACTGGATATACCATTTCTTATACACACATTCTGTGCCACTTTGATACCAATCGAGTTTGAGTTTTTCGAAAAAAAAACGTTTAAAATTGTCCAATTGAAGACCGCGCAGAGTGTCAGTGCATCGTTCACTTCGTTGAGCAGAAAGGTACGTTGAAGTTGAGTGGATTACAGATTTCGCATGATGTGCACAATCGTGACTTCATTGGAGACATCGAAGACGTTCGCATTCTGGGTGAATCAATGGGTCTGTGGAACGCAAAAAGCGGAGGCCGAATTAATGTTCAAGGTGCCGAAAGGCGACCACTCATATCTTCAATGGCCATTGATGAACTCGGTTTGCATTTATCTTATTACGGTGTGCTGCCAAAATTGTGCTTACTATTTGAAAGCAGTAAATCAGTGTCTTGAAAAGCGAAGCCCATGCGTTTCAAAACTCTCCATCGCAGTTCGCCTTTTCCTCCGCTTCACTCTAGAATTACCGTTCAAACTGTGGAACACAAGAGAGTTTAAGTTTTTTTCAGTAAGTTCTGGGAATAAATGTTCCTAATAGCATATAGCCATTAGTAAAGACATTTTATCAAAGTTTTATTTTCTGCGCTGTCATCCAACAGGTTTTTGCTCGCCTGGAAGTTTTCCAGTATACTTCTTACTTTCCACTAAATTTTCCGCATCGTTGAAATCATCACACTGATGGCTCTAATTTTTCGGTTAAAAATCACTGTAGATTCATGAAAGTCGGTTTTCTTCTTCATTTCTTGGACAATATTCGTGACAATGAACTTGATGAATCATCAAAATTTTTTGTTTACCTATTTGATGAGGGTTTTCCTCAAATTCATTCGGATGTATGATATGCTTCCACTTCTAAGTGACTTTCAGATTATTAATGTATATGATTATGTGCAACTTTTATAGCACTCAGTTTCAATGGTGATGGCTACGTTGCGCAAAATCTTGGCGCATGGAATCCACGTAAACAAACGATATTCTCGTTGAATTTCCAAACCTATTCTCCTGATGGATTACTTCTATACGTGGGCAAAGATGTAAGTGTATTTGAAACATTTTTTTTCCATTTTTTCCGTCTTCTGCGTATGCTGCATATCATTTTCGATTTCACATTAATCCATTCATATCCATACACCAAACATTTTCCATTTCTATAAAATATTTCCATTTCTATCCTTAAAACATTTTCCATTTCTATTTCCATTTCTACAACCTGGAATTTCTCCATTTTTTTTCTAAAACTGGTACACTGGAATTTGAAACAACGCGAATGCAGTCAGTAGTGATTGTACTTCTCAACGGTTATCAGTGCTAGCGTATATTGATACCATTGTTTAATTTCGCCTCTGCGTGAAAGCATTTCCTCACTGCACTGCTCCGTTTCGTTTTATTTCGCGGTGTTCATACCTTTTTTTGAGCAAGACAGCGCATAGTTATCGAACACTTATCATAGTGTATAGTTATTTTTATTCTAGCGCGATTTTATGTCATTGGAACTACAATACGGTGCAGTAAAGCTATCGTTTGATTTCGGCTCCGGTGTTGGCAAGTTGGTCAGCACGGCAAGCCACTACAACGATGGTAAATCGCACTCCGTATACGTGCATCGTGTCGAGCGTCAAGCTAAATTGCAAGTTGATAGCGACGACGTCATTGAGGGTGAATCGCCTGGAAGCATGTTTGAGCTCAGTGTCACTGATGTTTTCTACGTTGGTGGAATACCAGCAAACGTTTCAGCGTTCGTTAATCATTTGTTGTTTATGGCCCCAGAATAAGGTCGATTTTATATTGCAGAGTGGTTTCCCCGATCAGAGTGACCCCACCTGCGCTTTAAAAGTAGTCAAAAACAGTGTAGAGTTTGTTGGGGAGAGCATAAAGAGATGCAAACTTTGGATCTATGGGTGGAAAAAAACTCGCTTTGCTTCCGCTTATAAGTTAAATATTGTTTTAATCGAAGAATCTCCATTTTCTTATATTCTTTTCAACAGATCACGCGTTAATATAAGATACTAAAAGGAAGGAGTCAAGAATGGCCATATGATTCCTCGGATATTTTTGATTGTCCCTCAGATCTGAGATCTACGATTCGTATTGATCTCATCGGACTGTATTTTCGCTGATTGATATAATCTAAACTTTCTTCGTCGTTAGAGAAGAAAGTCGTGTTGACGATTGCCTTCGTTAGCGCAGTTAGCATGTTGCACTTTGAGGAATCGGTGGATGCATTCTTTGATGTTTCAGACGATCGGCAGCTGTACCATTGCGTGGATGCGTTGAGCGAGTTAAGCTTGACAACGATCTAATCGACCTAAGCAAGGCGACTGCAGCAAAAGGTGTACAGCAAGGTTGTCCTAGCAGGATGGTCCGTGTGATTTCACTTCTCTCAGAACGTTCGTCCACTGTCATTCCCAACATAACTCTCAATGGGGATATCGATCTCACGTTGCGTTTTAAGACTAACAAACCGACCGGTTTACTTGCCTCCGTCTATTCGAAAGAACAGGTTACACTTCATTACATTTCTTTTTGGTTTTTATTTTAGTTTTTCAATTCTACTGGTTTTTGCAGGAATTCTTTTTCTTTGCAATTCAATCCTTCGGTGAATGTTTTGTAGGAAAATATTTTGCAAATACGTCTGGAGAATGGATTTGTGCTGGTCGAGTCGGACGAAGGGGACGATTCGGTAAAGACTGAATTGAGTTCAGCATCTGACGGAGAGTGGCACTTCGTTGCAATTTCTAGAACGCCAAGTAAAATACGAGTCAATATCGATGATTTATATTCAAGCGAAATTGACAGATCTGCAAACTCCGGCAAAGTAGGTCGTTTTTTTATCGGGATTAAATATACTGGAAGTTTTTGAAAAGAATCTCTGTTGAGAGCGTTATGTAGGACACCTTTTTGGACAAGACATGACTGTACATCTTGAGGTTGACTTCTTTAAGGCACCCAACTTATCCGGATCGATTCTTTTTGGTCACTTGCCAGGATCGGAGTTCAGCTTTGTAGGATGCATTGGCGACGTCACCTACAATCACAGATTACTCGATTTCGCTGACGTAAGTTCACATAACCGAATTCGACCTATATTAGCTTTCACACTTCTTGTAAGTACAATCGAACCAGGTAATCGGTGATTTCAAGTAGAGTGTGAAAATGTTGTTTTAATGTATTAAATTGATTGAGCTGAGATTCAATGTTTCATTTTTTTTTAAATAGGTGAATCAAATCTCTAGCTGTTTAAAGTCGAAGTGCACGATAAAAATAGGTAAGAATCGAAATTTTGCGCATTTGTGCTGAGCTAATATAAATTCATTGCAAACAATTGAGCAAAATCTTATATGTGTAATGATTCGGTATCCTAATGTTTTTCATAAGTTTCATGCGCATCGCATATGGATTACTCAAATTGTATCGTACTGTTTTGCTATACTAGATTATTTTTGTGGTTCTGTGCGATTGCTTGAAGTCATCAGTGAGGGTTATCTTATTGCATATGCGTAACATGCACTAGAAAATACGCTTAGAATGCCGTCTAGGTGAAGTTTTATCTAATTTCATTGCTACGTTCGTAAATAGGCTTTCATCTTCAGTGGTTATTGAAATGTACCTAAACGAATATCTCTCACAGACAATTTATTTGTTCATTATAGAGGTATAAATAATAATGTTTATGCCCCGTGAAAACTAGAAATTCCAAAGAAACGTCAGTCTTTGTTTCTGTAGCAAAAGAGGTCTGATCTGTTATATGTGCATTTATGTCTATGTATACGAGTTGAACGTGTGTGCGGTGTGATGTTAGATATTATGTATCTTTTTTTTGCTGTGCTCAACTCTTATAGCATTAGTGCATATATGTGGTTGCAGTCAGTGATTAAAGAAGTGGAACTGACTGGATGTTCAATTGTGGAACCTCTTATGGCTACTTACGCACCACCTCTGAGTGTCACAACGACGAAACCAAGAAGCCTCCCACCTGAAAGCATCCAACATGTTATCGGCGAAACTGCGGCTATAAAAAAAGAGGAGGAGCCAACTCCTGGCGTAAGACTGCAAATTTTTGGGTTACGAGGCTTTGTCAACATTTAGAAGATATCGCTACCATTAAACGGCATCTACTAATGGCCTATTCATGTTCAACAAACCGAAAGAACTAAAATCGAGCGGATGTTTAGTTGAGTTCATTCGCGAGTTGAGATCGGAGATCATTTTCGTCCTATTTTAAACTTTCACAATGACTGCACTAAGTCTACGCATATTCTCTTACTCAAAACAAATGGTAAATGTAGGTAAAGAAAATGATGCGAATTGATAGATAGGTGAAGGAAATTATGCAAATTGGTGTTCTACTTTATAGTAACTTTGAGAGATTTATTCGCTGTATTGAATACAGCTCACTTTCAAGTGGTTTTTGCAACGTGAAATGGTTAAGGTCATATTGAAGAAGGTTTGAAAAGTGATTTGACCATTTTAAATCAGATATGTTATTTTCCTTGTGCTGCTTGTTTTCGTAGTGATTTCCTTCTCACCTCTTATCGAATTATTATTCTCGTTGTGATTGGCAGAAGGATAATAAATAAATGTCACTTTTTAGTTACTAGTTGTTGAATTAATATACGACTCACTGCAGGTAGAGTTAACGGAACGTCCACCGTTGGGTACGCCCAGTGTACGAGGAGCAGATGACTGTGCACTCTTGAAGCGCCCCTACGGCGAGCGTGAGGATTCGAATGGAACACGATTTGGCCTTTCACCTTCCTCTCGCCTGGAATTCGATAAACCACCGGGCTCATTCGATAAAAAGTTCGTTTTTTTTTCGCTGAATCCCTCAAGAGTGCGTCTTAAGGCTGAATGATTAGAATCCCAGTCTTTGAGTACAGCCATTGTATAAGGGGCAGATAAATGTCCTCTTCCGTCATCACGGTAGGTTTGATGATTTCAATTGGATATTCTTTGGATGTATGTTGGTTGTTTCAGCAGCGTTTTCTCGGTGCAGTTACGCGCAACAGCATCGAACGGCATTATAATGTTTGCAACCAACAACAAGCACACCGATCACCTGGCCGTCTACCTAGTCAATGGCATTGTACATTTCGCTTACAATTCCGGCTCCGGACAGGTAAGCAATTATTTGCGTTGCATTAATTAGATGATCCATTTGTTGACGAGAATGACATGGCAAAATTCTTTAGGCGATTCTTAAAGCAAATCGAAGCATTATGGACGACGAGTGGCATAATATTCGTGCTGAACGTGAGGGTATCGCCGGTACACTTTATATTGACGATATTATGGAAGCGAATGGACAATCACCAATCGGTACGGATGCAATCGATACACAGCCACCGATTTATATTGGTGGTCTTCCAACAGCTCTTGTTCCGTTCGCTACTAAAATCCTGCCAGTATGTTTATCTTTATTATCACTCTATAAGTTTTCTTATGCGTTAATGATATTTCATTTATTCTAATGATATTCTTCGAGTTCTTACTTATCTCTTTATAAAATCTCTTTCTTTCCTTGCCCATTAGCCGCTCGCTTGAGTGTCGCTCTTTTAGATTATTTTATTGCGCTCACTCATTGGCGATGCCATAGATTATTTTATTGCGCTCACTCATTGGCGATGCCGTACAAGCGAATCGCTGCTTGAATGTGCTTGTATCGTTGTTGCTCATAAATAGTATAAACAAAATGCGGCAACTTGCAGAAAGTGTTTTTGCTGGACGAACAGTGGTTCCTTGATTTTTCTTACACGCATTCAGACAGCTTCTACATATAAATGTGTCAGTCATTTTAAGGGCGCAAGGTCTGTGTTCGGTGGATGCCTTCGTGAATTCAAACTAAACGAAAAGAAGTTCGATGTGCCTGCATTAGAGGTCGGCACAGTTCCATGTAATCAGTATACAGAAGAAGGACTTTACTTCGGTCGTGAAGGCGGCTATGTGACACTCAGCAAAGATTTAACGGTATATTCTCATGTTTACCATATTTATCGGCTATTGCTTTCTCTGAAATGCTTGCTTTAATAATACTGACAAACGCAGATAATGCTGTTTGCTGCATTAAACCACAGTTGTTTTTGCATCGTTATTCGTTGTTTCTGAATTATTTGCAACCTTCCAATTCAAATCAACGACTTTCCCACCAGGTCTTGTGAGTTAGTCGAGATATACTACGTTGTAAGAATTTGTTGCTGATGTTGCTGCGAATGCACTATTATGGCCACATCCGGGAATTTTTGCGGTCGTTTACCAAAGTAAATTCTGCTATAAGAGTCGTTAATTAGTACAAAATTTTCGTCGTCTAATGTCAGTTTATTCGACTGGATCATGCTTCTTTGCAATCCAATCATTGGCGCATAAGATTCGTATTCTTGGTACATAGTGTTCGTATCCGTCCTTCTCAACAGCTCCATAGGAGCCGTTTTTGTTTCCTCATGGGGATATTATCCAAATGCTCAATTTTGCTTCTGCACTACCAAAATTTGAGTTAATATTCCTTCGTTCTCTTACACTCTCTCCGTTATATTGTATGACTAGCGTTGATTGATTCCCGGTCGAGAGTTTCTTACATATAGGTTGGGCAAGTTAAGCTGCCAATTATTCTAGGTTGGTTCATCGTTCACCGTCGAGTTGGAAGTGCGTCCTCGTACAAAGACTGGTGTTTTGCTATCGGTTGGCGTCCTTGAGTTCTTAACGGTACAATTCCTCAACGGCACAATAAAATTCACTGTGGACAATGGTGGCGGTGCTGAAGCAGTCTCGTTCGTACCTCCGTCGAGCAACGCACTTTGTGACGGCCATTGGCATCATATAAAGGTTTCGATCGCTTAACAGTTTCGATGGGGAAATTGATGGTGGTTTATTCGAATGTAGTTGTGCTTCTCATAGTAATGCTCAAAAAGTTTCCATTTTTTATCTTTCTAAATTGAAAGCAAATGACACACTGAGATGAGATGAACCGACCAGAATGAAGTGCATTAAGAAAAATGATGGATGAAGGTTTTGACGCAGTTTTTTTTTGAGTCATTTAAGTCAACCGACGTCTTTTTTTGCAGCTTTATAAGACAAAGAACTTGATGACTCTGACAGTGGATGGTAAAAGTAAACTGCACATCATGAAGAAGGGCAAAAAAACCGACACGAACACGAAGGATCCGCTTTACCTTGGCGGTGTACCGAAAGGTGTGAAACCAAGAGGATTGGATACCGTCGGTTTGTTTTTTCAATTCTTTAATGTAAAGCTTTTCCTTAGTTTTGAAGAGCCCATCAACGAGATAACGCAATCTTATTGGCTCATAATAACGCCAAAATACCACTTCTAATAAAAGAACGTATAGTGGGTTTTTTTAGATGGCTTTGTCGGATGCGTACGCGTCCTTAATATGGGCAAGAAGCCAAGAAAGCGCAAGAATGTGGATATCTCCCAGATACCAGCCTACGGCGATGTGCAGAGAAATTCTTGTCCTGTCAACTAAACTTCCATTTTTTTCCATTCTATTATTCACAGAAAAGCAGCAACGTAATAATAAATTGTTTCTGTTGTTTTTTTTTCTCACTATTTGCCGTTGTAATATCCACTTTATTTCATTGTTTAATAGTTGGTTATTTTACGAATTTCGCAGCTTTCCCTCTCTGTCTAGAATAATATGTTGATGATTAATCGCTAGATTCTTTGAATTTGATATTGCTGGAAAGCGTTCTATATGAATTTATTTGCTGAGAAATTGAAGTATTTTACTTACGCATTTTTGCTACCCTCCCAAAAAATATGAGGGAAAATCTATTTAATCCAATTTAACCACTACGTAACACCTAAAAAAATGTTTTTCTTCAATTGTCTGGACTATTTTATATTTTTTGGTTTGAGAGTAAACATTTTTGACCATCAAAAAATTACAAGCATACCGCTCTATTATAATTTAATACTTGTGAACCCACATATGGAAAAGAACATACCACTTGATAGCGTTAAAACATTTGCCCAATAAGAACTGTCATAAGGCCTGAGCAGCTTATGACAATTGCATTTATCAAAGAAACAAAAAGAAACAAAAAAAAACGATGATCTTTGAACTTAACAAAGAATCAACGACGATCTTTGAACATCCTACAGAAAGAAGAAGAACATCTCAAACCTTCGTCGTGATTGATCGATGTCTATTTGTTAGCTGCGAGATTCGCTTATAATTTCTTGTTTTGATATCGGCGAATAAAAGGAAGCCTTAGTGTCGAGTTATATGTCTTCGCATAGATGCAAAATGGCACCTGAGAGAATTAATCCAGAACGAAAAGTTACGAAATGTCAATCACTGATACAATGCTTCCGAGCAGTCTTCTTGAAAGCTCTTATGGATGACCGGAAATGGGTTGTGTGGTAAATTTCTGACGGTTGTTGGCTGCTTGCTGAGTTTCTCCAAAACAGCTAGCGATCTTCGTGTCATTGTCTGTTTCCTTGATGCGCCACCAGCTCCATTCTGAAGCTCTTCCAGTTATAATGTTCGACGTTTCGTTGCAAGAAACACTCTAAACTGGGAACGCTGCTAATATGGCTCGTATCAGCATTGAAAAATGCAATGGCTACTTCTACCTAACTAAAAGGCTTGCAAATTCTAGTAAGAGATTAAAAACCACATTCTAAGCGAGGAAAAAATACCTGGAGAAACACTCTAACCTGTAGAGCAAAATTGGAAATGGATGAACCGCCCGCCTGCAGAACAAAATATGACGTAGTGAATTTCGATTTTTTATATCTTTTCCTCAATAGTACTAACTCGAAAGACACCTATAGGGGATAAGGGGATCTATCTCGGCAGAAAATCGCAATTTCAAGCTCTGTGCTATTTTGAGGGTACTCCTCCACAAATAAGAAATGGTGAATCAAAAATCGAAATTAGCATGCAGTCAAGAATGCTCAATTCAACTGTTGAAATTGCTGAGTTTCAAAGTTGGGAATTCGAAGTTGCAATTTATCAACGTGCCAAATGTTGACGTTATGGGATGAAGAGGATAAATCTACAAAAGCGAGTCATCGCCATAGGTTTCAATCAACACACATGAAAGGAGATAAAGAGGCAGCAGACCTGTGCGACGAGAGCTGAGTTGGCGTTCGTGTTTTTGATTCTTGCAATGGAACGTTTCGAGTGAATATAAGGACCGTTGCCATTTGCCACAAAAACTTTCAAGTTTAGTGGAATTGAGTTACATAGATCAGCCTGACTGTCTAAATTTATTGGATCCACTATCGCACATCTACGCTCGGTTGGACTGTCGAAAATGCGTTCCTCCGTTGTACTTCTCTCCTCCAGCAATTCTCGTTGAGTCTGGCAGCTATCATAGTCGGCTGCACACGATGCACTCCGCCTAGGGGTCCCTTCTTTTCTCGTTTCGCTATCACCAGCAATCACCGTGAGCATGCAGGCCGGCGCCGATTCCTTTCTTTGCCCATTACTATCATTTGACAAATATTTATATGGAGAAATAACAGAAGTATAAAAAGCACCTTATAACAAAAAGAAGGGGTCCTCTAACTTCAGCGAGATAAGTCATTCTCATTTTCCTTTTAATATGCTTCGCTAAAGCGTTATAAAATTCGTTATCTTTTGCAGTTTTATTCAGAGTTCGATGATATGATTCTGTCTTTTTTCAATAAGGAGGCACGATTATACTACTTTCAAAGTGTTAATAGACGATTGACTAACAGAAAATCTCGAAAGTATGTCATGCTTAACGTGAAAAAATTAGCCCACAAATATCCCTAATAATTTTTCCTATAGTCCAACGAACCAAATAGCTTCTCAAACTTTTGCACAGTTCAAAATGCTGCGAGCTGACAGTTTCCACCAAGAAGAGGGGGAGGGTCTCAGAGAACAATTTAAGAGATTGGAAACCGTAATGAAAAAATCGTGGAGTGGTCTGCTAGAAGGGACATCGGCAGCGAGCAATCTAACCAGAAGGAATGTGGATGGAGAAGTCTATAGAGCAGATTTTCGTTAAGAAGCGAATCATTTTGGGTGAAAAGGACTTTGATTTCAACAGAAAAGCGAGGAAGAAGAAACCCAGGAATATCCACTGTTGACGACATCATCAGAGAACGGGGTCTGCGCAGCACATTAATTCAGTTTACTACTTATTTATTCCTCATTACTGGAAAGAGAAGCTCTTATTGTATTATATGAAGAAAAGGATGATTATGAGATCAAATAAAAACCTTCTTGGCAAAGAGAGATTGTCGTTAATTTTTATAAACTGAGTCAGGAACACTTCGTCATCATCATAATCTGTATCCGCAAGTGATCTGTTGGCTTCTTTACTTCTGCTGATGGCTGGAGGAGGCGTTGTTTCTTGCGAAGTCATTGTATCGGTTGATAAAATGCGCCTGTCGACCGATATCAAGCCGACCTTCAAGAGGAAGAATTGTTTTCTCTTCTATATAGCTGGGTAAATAGGTTCAACCAGCACACTTTACCGAAGCAGGTATCTTGAAAGCTGTCAGAAAAGCTTTCTGAGATGAAGAATTTACTTTAAATTTCCTTAGTAGGAAAATCGAAATTCAATCTTCCATAATAGTAACAGAGCGTTCACGTCAAAACTAAACAATTTCTCATCAAATTTGGCATTAAAAAACGCTCACAGATGCAGTGCTGTATGTGTCTGTTTTCTTGTAGAGTAGTAATTCTACTGGGACCAATTGAAGGTGTAAGTGAAAACTAAAAGGAGCTAAAGATCAGGTTCGAATAAACCTCTGCCCTTGTGCTTCTTGCCTCCATATCTTCCCTCCTCTTAAGATGTCTTAACACTGCTTTGAACTACTCCTAAATATGGCTATTGCTTAAATTATACTTCAAAAATTTTAAACTTGTTACGTATTGCAGGTTGATCTTCCTAGGTGCTAATTTTCAGGTTGGTTCATCGCTTTCAGAAGGTGTTGAAGATACTTAAATGTGCATAAAAATTACCTGTCGGACCGGGAAAAGCCATTTTTTTAATTGAAAAACTGTGTCGGCAATTGATTCAGTTAAACTATTGGATGTATTATTGCGTAAATTTTATAAACTTCAGGCAATTTTTGAAAATGGTTGATCCCAATGGAGAAGATTGCAAATGCATATTTCGTATCAGCTATTCTGACGTGATTTTCCTTTGCTACTTCTTGATGAGAGGATATACAAATCCTTCATGATGGAGGCGGAAAATTTTGAATTCATAGAGCTAAGTTTATTAAGTTCAATTAAGGCACTGGAAATGACAATCAGCCTTATGAACCTGCAGCAAGTTTTGCTATTATTGGTCGAAAAAATGAGCGTAAAAACGAAAGGAAAAAATCTTTTTTTAAACTTGTTCCATAAATTTACCTCAGTGCTTCCACTTTTTTGTTGATATCTCGCCAATATATCGCTTGGCCCGCTCTGCACTTGGCCTGAAAATTTTCGTTTAATTGGTGTCAAATCTCAATATAGATTTTTAGTGAATATAATTATGCAAATCGAATACGTCATACAATGATATCAAAGACATATAGAGTGAGTATCTGCAAACAAAACTTAAAAAAAAAGAAAAATGCAACAACTAATGCAACAACCAGTACTTTAGCAATATCAAATATTGCTATAATATTTGGCAAAACTTGAAGTTTTACCCAAATAAAAGTGAACAAAAAACATTGCAATAGAAAACTGACCGTTGCCACTAAAATCTATAGCTGTTTTAAGAGTATCGGTATTGACCGGTTGTACAATTGTTGAGGTGACCGCAACGGTTCCATTCATCGTATTATATGTTGGCGGTTGTAATTGCGTACTGAAAAAAAAATCAACGTAATGAAGGAATTTGATGGAAAATATTGTTGAGATGTGATTTCAAATTGATCTGCTTATAATGAGCTCACATTAGATGAACCAATCATAAAAATTAAATATGCGATGAATCATTAAATGAACCTGATGAACAATATGAATAAATAAACCATCAAACCATTACATCAACCATATAAAATCAAATGAACTCATCAAATAGAACGAATCATTTTGTTTAGAAAATATTGTCAGCTAAAAAATTACCCAACATATTCATTATTAAAATTACCCACCGTCTTTAAAATACCTATTGTAAAAAGTGATTTAAAAATGAAAGAGTTGTTAATCACCTTCCACGCTCATACGAGTGAATCGCTCGTTTGGTGGCAGCGCTCGACTAAGTTAATTTCCGATTATTCTACATTCAGCACTAGAAGTTCCACTTCCGTTTGCAGCATGGTAAAATTCAGCGAAACTTCTGATATTAATTGAGTCTAGATAGAATGAAGAGAGCGAAATCATCCTCTTCTGAAATTTAAAAAAAAAACCAAAGCCAACGCAGAAGGTGACATACGAAGACAAACGAATTGTAAGAATGAAAGCAAAACTTTCATTTTACCACTAAGCGAACAGCAATAATCCTCCGTTTGTCATAAGTACAACGATAAGAGGACTCAACTTGTAGAGAAACTAACTTATATTTGCCGAATCCGGCAAGTAGCGCCCCGACATATAGGTGGTTGAACATTGTTGCAGAAGTGTCATCCAGATCGGCAGAGTGCTGTCCATCATTCGTTTTATATGAACTTTCTGCCACATTTATGATACAATCTCGACTCTGTTGATATGACGCTGAAATATAATTGTGCCTTTTTTCCAGTATTTACTCTATGGTTGGGTAGGTTTTTCTTCAGAAATCGGAATTGCAACGAACGGAAATGATTATTTTATTATTCAAATCAGTCTTATGAGAGTATCATTTTCTCCTTCAGGCCTTTTTCGAAAAAATTTTTTAGTTTGTCTTCTTTCACAATTAACAATTTCTTTCGATTTTTACAGTTAGCACTAAAACAAAAAGGTATGTCAAAAAATTACCGATAATAATACCTTAATTTAACCGATTTGCGTAATTAGGCGTCCAGATTTGTGGAAAGTATCCACCAAAAATTTTCTTTTGCTTTTTTATTCGTTCTTCTTCTTCATTTCCTTTTTTTGAAAATATTCCCTAGAAAATTTTTCAATGAGAAGAGAACTAACCTTGAATAATAATAGCTGCTTGTTTTTGCCTTTGCCTCAACAATTTGTATCGTTTTTGAAGTGCAGCCATGTCCGATGCTCGAGTAGTCGGCAATGATTTTTCATCTAAATTATTGAGATCATTTCATTCAGTTTATTTCATTATAATCGACAAAAAAAACTTCTTCAAAATTAAGAAGATATCTATCCGGCAAACATTGACTTCTATAATAAATACATATTTTTGTGCGAATAACATGAAATAACGATCTGGATTCGATGATAGCTAATAACTGTATTATTTAATGCCTAGTAAGATCTGACATGTGTTAGTAGGAACATTTTCAAGTTTTAAACTAGCAAACAATTCGAAAAATTTGATGTTTATGGCGAAGAAACACTCCATTGTCGCATGGGGAAATTTCACGCATGTAAACCGTTCCTAATAATTAAACGGGTGGAAAAAAATCATCGATGAAAGCAAGCATCTTTCACTCAGCCACTTAACTCACGCCATATAATGCGACAACGTCAGAACGATGGAAAATCGCTTTCGACAAAGCTACAAAACAGCACTTGTGTATCATTTCTTCCAATCTTTCATGTTAAGAAAAATTCCACTTATTCTAAGTTATTGCGTTGGATCCACATATGGGGGTACATATGATGGAATAATAAGAATAATTTTCTGAAATTTTATCGCATAGCGTTTATAAAATTAGACCACAACATGTGAGCACACCTCGACATAAAGTGTGCTACAAATCAAAAGCGTTTTCGCCGTTGTAGTATGTCTTTTTGCTAGCGAAATTTCAACTGTTCCTCACGCAAGGCCTGCTGCATCATTAAGAAAAACGTTTCTTTTGCTCACTAATTACATTTCAAACCAACTGCAATGCAAGTATTGATTGCATTTGCCTCTATGCCATATACACCACACAGTTCGAAACACTACACAATAGGATGACGCATAATTTCCCTGCCTGCGTATTTTCGTTCAGCCAATAACTCCCCCCCCCCCCC
>QEWY01001293.1:878264-900568 GCA_006503575.1 Baylisascaris schroederi
CCCCCCCCCCCCCCCAGCCCATAGAAATTTGACCGCTGATGAGTTAATTGATTGCTTAGGAGAGGGCATACCTGAACTGCAATTGACGCATGACGTATATTCCGAGTCAGAGGCATCGTCATCAGCGAAATGTAACATACTAGTGAGTTGTTTTTGAAATTGAGTGAGTGCCGATGGATGAGATTCCACGTTCCAAGTAAATCGGTTTCGCAATTCGGCGATGCCTGGATATGGAAACTCCGACATTGTGTAAACAATCTGTAAAAAAATATTCACATAATTGCAAACTCATAATATATAGGCATATGTATAAACATTATACGAGCATATGCACACAATTCCACACGAATCTAGTTAGACACAAGTCTTACAGCATGAGAAATAACGAAAATTTCAGAAGCAAAAAATGCGGGAAGGCTATGCCCGTCGATAGGTGGTCAAAGGCCGTTCACATGCTCAGTTTTAAATGTCTTCAGTACACGAAGCAATCTTATTGCAATTTTATCACTGAGTGTATTTAGCATAATGTTGTAGACACGGAATGAACAAGAAATCAACTGCTCGAACGAATACTTTATAAAGATAGCTTACCGACATGAAGTTATTGATGTCCATCTGCCGCATTTGTGTTAGTTTCTCACATAAAGTACCCATGAGGGTGTAAAAATGATCCGTGCTCGCCGTACTCAATATTCTCCTATAGTTGAAGTGACAAAAGTAATTGGAATGAAACAAAGAATTTAGCTGGTTATTCCCTTTATGATCTGTATCGTTCAAAAATGATCTTTTTAATGGAACATCATATCAGCGTTTATCATCGCTGCGACTTACAGTACACAACATATACCTGCAACACCTGTTTTCCACTGGTACCAGTTACTGATCCTTAAGTGGTGTGAGTACAGACTGAACACGGAAAACAAATAATGGTCAGATTTTCTGTGCGTCGATGCCTACAATGTTTGAAAAATAGGTGTCCTTTTAAATAATGAGCTAGCCGACTGTGAGTCCATTCTTCTGACTCATAAAAATTTCTCTATTTTGAATTTTTAAGTTTTCCGCTCAGTCATGGGGCAATCCCAGAATTTATAGATGAATTTGCTCCCCGCGATATTGGGAATTGGCCACGAATTCAGATAGAAGCCGGAAGAAAAAAATTTCACTTAATAAAAAGCCATCGAGTAGATTCGACCTGCTTTATCTTCACTCCTTTCAAAATTGCAGATTCTTCCCTCTAATTTGTCCCTTTAAAAAAAATATTTGACTGGTTTTTTTTCAACAGACCCTTTTCTCTTTACGTAATCATACTCGTTTTCCTGCTTAATTCGCCAATCTGTTTAAATTTATTTTGTCCGTTTATTTCACCTCCAGTTTTAGTCTTTCTTACACCTATTTTTGGGTTTACGCTACTTTTACTTTCTGGAGAGCAAAGTACAGTAAATCACAACATTTTAAGTCACAGTTTCAAGAGACGGCAAAGGTTTATCATAGTGTCATTCTTGTACCATGCCGCTAATAATACGACGCTTAGATGTCAAATCTGAAACTAGGCCCTAAAACAATCTGATAGCTAGAATCTACACTTAAGAAAATAAAAATAAGATGGTTGCACTGAAAAAGCAAGAGCAGACAGAGCGTTGAATCAGGTAGGAAAGCAAGTGTAATCAGGTCGAGAGAAAAACAGCGATCGCAAAAATCAGTTGGATGGATAAAAAGAGAAGCCACTCAAACGAAGTAAGAAATAATTGCTTCCCAAAATATTTTTTCTACTAAGTTCCAGCCTCAACCCAAAATCCGGTTGCAAGTTCCGGCCTTTTCTTCCATTTGGGGCGTGTTGATGGGGGATGGGATAAATTCATCTATGTCATACAACGTGATAGCTCTGCTCACATTGTTTTGTTCGCACACAGTGAGTTATTGAATGGTTTCCTGCCAGCTTGAATATGTTTCATGCGTACAGTTTAGATGTTAAAAGCGAAATGCCTACTTGCTAAATTTAGCCCATATTGCAAGTGAAGCACGCAACAACACTTCAGAGCCTTCAAGCATGAGTGCATCCCAGAGACGATAAACACAGCTTTTGGGAAGGCATGTCGCGAACAACGTCAAGAACCAGTGCATCGAAAAGACGTTCGTAAGCGGCGGCTCATTTTCGCATTCTAAAAACTCCATATTGAGCGATATGTTTGTCTATTTATTCGATATTTTCAGCACCTGGGCTATCAATTCTACAGCAATGAAATTTACCACCTCTCACTACAGAACCATCTACAATCTTCAATTTCCTCCCAGTGAGCAATTTGCTTGGGTTATTTACGCTTGTAAGTGGTCTATAATTTACCATGTTCCAAGTACACTTAAAAAAATTTTTTTTTCCGCTGAAGAATTCGTTTATTCTGAGGTTCACTGATGGACGATCAATGCTCTTTCGCCGATGCCAATTATGGAAACTTTGCGTTTGTTTCCAAAACCATCGCAGCCATCGAAACGCGAAAATTTGTTACTCTATATTCTGCTCTCTCCCAATTTTCAAACCCATTTTGTCAAAAATCTTTCCTCATTTATGCTATTTTTCCTCATATTTTTCCCGGCATGCACGAATATCTAATCCCACCACCCCAAAGTGGAAGTGTGTAGAGGTATAACCCATGTGTGTGGTCAGTTTCATACTAAACGGCAGTAGAAGTTTCACTACTGTTTTCGATAAATGACTTGGTTCGCTGAAGTGCAAAAGTGCACAATATTGACAAATTTTTCGCCTTTTTTCAGTTGTCTACAAATTTAAGAGCTAGCTCTTATAGGCTGATTTAAAATGCCCATATCGGGTCACGTCACAAGCGCGCTTTCCCGCATCCCTTCGTCACCTTTTAGAGGATTCATCATCTTACTGAAGAAAATAATCGTCATTGTCGCCATTCAAAGAATACGGAGTTTTATATCATGGCATGTCGTTTTTTATGATGATTGGGCCCAAATAAAATTTTCGATAGATGTTCGCCAAGTGAACAGTACACCACCTTTGAGAAGCATTGCTCGTAAATTACAATATTCCTTGAGATGCTAGCTTTCTTGCACAATTCTCAGAAAAAAAAAAGTAAAATAAAAAAAGGAGAATAAAGACATGCCCTTTTCAGCTTTTCTTACAGGTGAAACCAAACTAGGCCACCTGAGCAAAGGTTGACATCAAAGAACTGAATAAGATCACCTATATGTTAGCCGATAGAGGTCCTTTGGATGGCAAGAATACGCCAAAGTAATGAGAAACACACCAGAACTACGCTGCAGTTCATCCAGATGGCGCGCTGTCTTAGGCAGCCTTTGATGAAGCAAACTGCGAAGTACAGCCATATCGACGGAAAGTGCTCGCAACGACTGATCGAAATATCCTTGTGGGAGTACCTGCTCGATAAGAAAGATCATTACCTGCAATATGCTAATTTTAAGCTATTACGAGCTTATCAAAATTTCAGCAGCCATTAGCAAAAAATCAGAAGAAATTATAGGAAAAACGTCACCTAAATATACGAAAGGCTCTGTAACATCGCTTTTCAAAACTTGTTCCTATTGCAAAACCTTTCAGCTCACAAGAACAACGGCTTGCACATGTATCCCGCAGCAGTGGTAGAATACGCAGTAGCGTGTTTCCATAGGAAACTAACTGATCGCTGTATAAATTTCAACTGAAAATTTCGTCTTTGAGCCACTATAGACCCCAACACTACCTCGCCAAATTTTTGGCACCATTATGTGCCAAAAATGCCGTAAATTGAAACTGTCGGATGGGCAGACACACAGACACATACGCACAGATGTGTCGTCGTCTAAATA
This sequence comes from Baylisascaris schroederi, assembly GCA_006503575.1. Taxonomy (NCBI): domain Eukaryota; kingdom Metazoa; phylum Nematoda; class Chromadorea; order Rhabditida; family Ascarididae; genus Baylisascaris; species Baylisascaris schroederi. The sequence continues at coordinate 882,093 of QEWY01001293.1, forward strand.
TGCTTTTGCAAAAACTTGTAACGTATGAAAAGATTACAATAAAAGACACTATTATATATATATATATATACATATATATATATATAATATATATATATATACTATGCACGCGCATGAAACTCATAAGAGCACGTTTAATCCTATCTTCGTGCCCAATCTCATGAGCGCATTTAAGTAGGTAGGAGGGAAATAAGGAGGAAGCTGTTGAAGAATTTTTTGAGACATAATGTGAAAAGAAATCTTTATGAGCCATCGAAGAATTTGGTGTATGCGCTATCCGTTAGATGTTTCTTGCTTCAGTTATGTTCATTTTCTCGTCGAAATTTGTAGGCTTTGCTTTTGCAGTATTTTCTTTGGTTTGCTGAAGTTTTGCTCCCACTTGATTTTGCTTCTCCCACATTCTCTCCTTCCTACCCTTGTCACTCACTCATTTGAAGCTTTGAGAAACGTTGAACACATCAAGCTAGATGCAACTTGCTAAGCTGAAATTCAAATTGGAAAATACGAGGAAAGTGCTCAGAAATGTCTCGTAAAATACAACCTTAAGTGCGCATTCTTCTTTGAATTCGGTTACTTCTAGTACTAATGCGGCAATCACGTTGAAACCCTGGCAATATCCGATCGTTTTGTTGAAGCGAGCATAACCAAGCAGCACACGTTTCAGATGAATTCTTTCCGCCTCACCACTTATTCCTGACCAGCCAGTTCGATGCAGATCCTTAAAAGCGATCACGGTAAACTCTTGTCGCAATGGCAGCAAGCTTTGTTCACAAGAAACGATGGACAATGCTTGCTAAGTGAGATACTTCAAAGATGGAATCTTTGAAAAAGGCACCTTAATTATTTGGAAACTGAGTCGGTCGTCGTCTGGGTTGATTCTTTCGTTGAAAGCGACTCGACGGGTTTGTTCCCAGTTGAGGTCCAACCGATCGATGTGGTAGTTGGCAAGTATAACCCACAACTGCAATTCATTAGTAACAGGCCTTTTGAACGGAATACTGCTTTACTGGCTGAAAAATTACGTGATGAAAGTATCTCGAAAGTTTGTTTTCTCGCTTCAAAAGTTTGATGGAAAAGGGAAAGAAGGGGGGAGAGTGAGGTCTTTGAAAAGAGCCAAAAATAAATAAGAGGTATGACACAGTTCTTTGTTCGCCGATTACCTCAGAAGTATGAAGTGAACAGTTAATTAACCTTCAATTGGCTCACTGAAGTCGTCATCAAATGGGAAAAAAACTTTCAACAAAAAGATTAACATTTTAGTAGTTACGTCGTACTGTTGAAAATGATACCTCTTGAAGAATTAATCACTTTCCCTCCTCCACAGTATACATTTACGTACCTTTGAATTCAAAAAGTTGTGTTTCTCTCAGAGTGTTTATTTAATGAGCAAAGCTGCTTATTGAACTAGTTTTCAAGCCCAAAATATAGAGATTTTTATACTTAAACTTGTGAATTTATAAGTATTTCTTAGCAATATCCTCCGAGAAAACATGAACTACTAGTACAGCGTTGAGGTCTTGTTGATGTGAACAATGGTTGGCAACAAAAAGAATCTAGCAAATCAGCATAAATGCACCTTTCTTCTAAAATAGCTCGGGATACCATCTGGCAGACGTGCAACGGCTTTCATTGCGTTCAACCATTCTTCAAATCCACTCTCGTTGCCAGGTGGATCCAGTGAGAACTGCAGCTTTGTATCTATTCCTTAAATTTAATATGCGATCATTGGTGAATGAATGTGCAGGTTTAATGTCAGTAGAAAAAGAACGTACTTAATAGAAACTATAAGATATTTGTCCCAATATGTGAAAGTCGCCGATTCAAATCCTCTAGCGTTTGCAGTGTTTTCGCTCATCGCGAACATATAGTTACCAGGTAGTATCGTTAAGCTAAATTCTAATTGCTGTGCAATTATTTTGATAGTTTTGGAGCTTTCAGTTCAAAGCATGAAATCCTCGTTAGCCAGAAAAATGGACGGCTTATACGGTTTGTAACTGTATATTCGTGGATGAACTGTAGATAAATGTGAGGAGAAAGTAGAAACAGTACGAATTTTTGATGTGGCGCCTTTATTCACTAATCTATAGAAGTTTTAGATGCACATTACTTTGCACATGTGAAAATGCGCGATGGAGTTGTTCATCTAAAAGTGAGTATAGCTGATGATTAGCAAAATTCGCTTAGTGCTGTATTTTCATTGATGGCACATTTCCTCATTTATCGGCTATAACTGTAATATGACGGTGAATTGCCGAAAAGGTAAAATGTTTCAATGATGACGAAAGTCCATTTTAAGCTTAATCTTTTAAATAGGCATATATGAGCAGTGAAATAATATGGAAGAAGAATAAGGAATCAATGAGTGGAGATAAACAGTACAAAGTTAGTGTGCTGTGAAAGAAAAATTCCGATAGCCACCATCAAACTACTTGTGCTGAGCAGTTACAATTGTATATATTGCAGCTGAAAGTGAATGTTTTTTCAACAGAAATGGCCGCTTCTCTCTCTCTCTCTCGTCTACTTATTCAGTTTAATTATTCAACAGATTTGACTAGTTCTAATTACTGTGTAAAATATTTTAACAGTATATTTACTGTATAAATTATTTTAACATTTATCGACAATTTGAACATGTTTGGGCTCTTTACTGCAACTAGACGCCATATTTGAATTAGCCAACAAAGAGCATAAATTCTTGAAACTCTTCTCGCGGCTTATGAATTTAAAATTGCTGTAACGTAGGAATTGAGAAATTCATGCACTTTGGAATGGTCCCACAATTGTTATGCCCTGAATCGGCTACTAACGCATATTTCTTATTGTTGATAGCGTTTTCTATCTAAAGATCGACTGATTTAAACATGCTCCATTAGGGTAGAAAACATGTACGAAAAATGCATATCATACCACCTGCCTCGTAATTAAATTTTGGTTATCCTCTCATTTTCTGACCTTGTGCAATTCACCTGATCGTGTATGGCATCTTTCAATTCGGCGTGTTGAGGTCGATCAAGCAACTTAATCTTTTATAAAAACGAAAAACACAAGGAAAAACTTTAACAGACTGGGCTGATAAAGAAAAGCGAATAAGTTCGAGATGCTTTTTGACAATGCGACGCTTTAGCTGTGAGAGTTGGAGCAGAAATGTGCCATGCATGCCCATTAAAATCAATCAGTCATTTGCGAATGGATGTCTACTTTCGCAGTATTAAAAAATTTTGTTGCTAATGTGTAGATAGTGGTACTTCGAGCGGAACCTTAATTACAACGCCAACATTAAGACTTGATTTTATGGTGGTAGCATTTTGACAATATCAGCGATCATTGCTCACGGCACCGCTCTAACAATGGCACTGGATTGGGCACAATTTTTTGGTTTTTTTTTTCACTGCTTCCTCCATTACTTTTAAAGTCCCATTGGATTTATAGGAAGAGTTTGTTGAGCTTACTTCTCTTCTCGGACATAGCCTGCAGAACGGCAGTGATAATATTGCATCTAGCTGCTTGTCGAGCTAATTGATGAGCACGTTGCTTGAGCACCTTCAGAAGTTTCATATTTGCATATTCGACATCACAATACATTTGCTGTATTCGTTCTTTGAGCGAATCGCAATCTGTAGAATTCGACACTCTTCATTGAGAGTATGAAAATTACACATAATAATTGAAAAATAGGGATTATGAATAGCTTATAAATTCAAAATGAAATCTTTTCGCTTATATAAAGACGTACATCTTCTGAAAAAGGTGGCTCAAGTTTGAAGGATGAATCTGGTTCATTGGCTCACCTAGTTTTTGTAACTGTTGCTCCGTTAAGGCTGAGGATATTCGCTGAGAGCTGTCAGAAAGGTGAGAGCTATCGGTCGTCAAGTCGACGTCGGTGCTAAAAAGCGCACATTTAATTCATATTTTCTTCTTCGAGTTGCGAAGGGAATCTTGCTTAAGCGATCAAATACTATATAGAGATGTGGTGGTTGAATCATATCTGGAACATGAGAACGTCGCGAAAGCGAGAACAACTTTACCATCATAGTAACTCGGCCCATAGAGGGAAACCGGTCACGCATACAGTGAAGTATTTATGGGGGCATCAGCACGAGGAGGCAGCGCAGTCCTTCCAATAAGTTGTTACTCAGCACCAGGGTGTGTAACGACCTCCGCTACATTTTCATCGACTCGCTCAAATCACGTGTATTACCTTGTTTAATGAGCATACAACTAGCATATAACTAGCCGCAATTTTATGGGAAAGATTTCACGAAATGAAATTCCTCGCCTTTGCCTACAAATGAAAAAAGATTAGTGCGGCGGCTGAGCGGTTGGTGAGTCAAAAAAATTCGAAAATTTCAATTTCTCGATTCTCATTTGAATAAACTTTCGAATAAGCCGTTGTGAAATGATGACTGCTTTTATAGGTTCACCCAATAAAAAAATAAATCCATCAGGATTTCGTCACTGTCAGCAAGTAAATGACAAACCTAATGCGCCTTCTGCAATCTTCATAGAGGATGCCCAAGAGTTTTTCGAGACACGCACGTCGACGAAACACCATTTCAGGGCAATCTTCTTCGATCCTGAAATGCACATGCTACATTAATTAAGCAAGAAAATATAATATCGTGGTGTAAGTCAGAATTCAGCGGCTTTAGCATTAATCAATGTTTTATGCATCACATATACTATTTGAATAGTTTACCATTGGCATTGATGTAAGATATCCGGATGAGGGTATGGAAGGCCTTTACAAACAGCTATATTTTCCCAAGGAGATGTTACGCAAACAAGGAAACAAAAGATTTGGGTGTTTTAAGCTTAATCGGCACTTTCTATCGCTTTTGAAAACTTAAAGAAAGCAATTTTTCAAAGAATTCTTATCGAAACCACGTTACTGACTTCATAAGAGTGAAAGAGATTTCAGAGAGTCTTGTCCGTGTGCCATTTCCATGGTCAAACGTCCTTTAAAACGTCTAAAACGTCCAAATGTGTTTTCGTCTTCTTTCGCATGATATCTCGTTTGCCACATATAGCTGCTTAAGAACGTCATTCCCATCCGGAAATCCTACACCACTCTCACACCATTTCGAACTTCCAACGCAAAGTGCATATGACGAAATGTATTAAATGCGGAGTGCAGAGAGAGGTCTCGTTCGTTCTTTATTCACTATATATTTCTTTGCCAAGGATGGAATTCAATTCATTCCCTCTTTCCTGCGTTTAGACCTGGTACACTATTGCAAAGTATTGTTCGAGGAAACCAGCTAGAGTATACACTATATTATGGCGGATTTTCGGGACAGCTGTAAGACAATTGAGTACATCTGTTATTTTTGCCGATACAACACGGAAGAACACATCCACTTTAGACGTAGTATTTTTTTTAATCCAGCATCCCCCCTGTACTAGGTATTTGGTACTAGGTATTAGGTGTAATAGGTATTCGGTAAGGTGCACCATATGCAAAATGTTTTCTACCGTGTAGCTGTAATACTTGTTTGAGATCACGTGCAGTGGAATAGAGTATGGGATATTTTGGGGATATATCCGTTTCCAGATTTCATATTTGTGAGGCACAAGTAGTGATGTTCAACGTGCCAATGTTAGCGGAGAAAAGCTTTGCTATAATATCTTTCTAGCAGTCAAAACTGTGAATTTTCGATGCATAAATGCGAAATAAGTGATTTAGAAAGGTTGACTATTCAATGGGCAGAAACTGTGTTTATTGTGGCATCAATTCATTGGTGGTTCGATGCCCACTAATATACTATTAGTAATTAATGAATACTGCGAGAAACATTTCGAATATTTTGTATCGAAAAGTCGTTTGCAGAAGTGTCCTCGTAGAGTTATTACTTTCGCTTACCGATATCTTATATGGGATACCTTTGTAAAAAACAAGAACTGTAAGCTCTAAATTGATCGTTCACCTGAAATGATCGCGTATTGTTGTTGATTGATGGTTTTCGCATGGTTGTATTGCCGAAGAAGTGCTCTGCAATCAGAAAATTCAAATGTTTCTAGCACTGAAATTCAATTTTTATGTTTTTCCGTGCTCATGAATAACCCCTATATACTGGAATGTCGAACGTCGTAAATTCACTCATACGCTTCCGGTTTTGCTGCTTACTTACTCACCTTTTATTAGCTCATATTCGCCCAAGAGGTCAAAGTAAATGTTGATTGTCGTAGAAGTAGACGGTGGTTATAAGGCCGCATAAACTATTCACATCTCTTTTTTGTAATTAAATAACTTCTCTGAGAGGTAAAATGTCGGCGTATCAGTATTACGATGGTCGATAAAGCATTTCAATTAGCAAAAATTACAGCTAACCGTCCTCCGAAAGAGTTCAGTATCAGGGAGAGATAGAGAATTTCAAAACTGGTAGTCGATTTCGAACAAGAAGCCTCAATAGAAGCTCCTTGAAATATGTTTTATTTGATTCAATTATAAAGAGGCTTTCGATGCAAACATATTCTCTTTGCTTTGTTGTTGACCAACGATGGGATGTGCCTTACTTGTTGATTCAAAAACAGAAAGATTGATTGATACGAAATCGCAAGCACAAAGATCTACTATCCGATGGATATGAAGCAATCTACTACTATCCGATGGATATGAAGCAATCTACTCTCCAATGGATGTAAAGCAAACGCGCAAATCGATTTTGTTTTAGCTATTCCTTCTACCCTCATTGCGGATGTACTGCAAAGTGTCGTCGATTGCGCTTGCACTCATTCATCACCACACGGCTGTTGCCGTCATCAAAATAACCAGGATTAAACTTTTAAAAGATTGTTCTACAACTTCTTCCACTTCAAATGAATTTGAATGTAGAGGAGCAGTGCAAAAAGAAACAGTGTTTAGTACTATCTGATGGATTCTGAAGAGCAGTTTAAAGGAGGTGGGGGAGGAATGCGGCGTCTAAATATGTCAACAGTTGTCATAAGACAGACGTGGTGGTTGGGCCATCCATCAAGAACTGTCGGCCAAGTGTGAAAGTCAGTCGAGTGAATGAGATTCGTGCAAGAAGACATTGCTTCCTCTTACAGTTTACCTGTTCATTAGCTATCGTTTCTTGAAGAAACACCTCACTCATACTTAATAAAGAATTTGCTCTCATTTCAACTGAATACGTATTCGACTGTAAACATTAGCTTATATTATAATACTAGAGGGATATTTTAAACTTCACTTATAATATAGAGTTCGTGGAAAATACATGAAACGATTTTTTCTATAATACATGCTGCAATTATTATTATATGCTATTATTGATAGTACATCTTAGTGGTGCTATGTGCAGAGCTTACCTCAAAGTAGCTAGCAGCTACCAACATGGAAGCGTCACTTGTGACTTGAGAGCTGGTTCCTTTGGACAAGCGTGAAGAGACGTTTTCGATGTGTGAATTAACCAACGAGCTGAAAGTGTAAGAGGATGATTGTGTTAATTAATTAATTAATCAATTAATTAGTTAATTAATTTTTGGATATTGCAGCGATTATATCAAGTCTTCTTCAAATTCTAAAACTCACAAAATAATAAAACTGCTGCGTGATCATTCATCATTAAAAAGCTGCAACCGCGCATAGATCTTCTTGGTAATCCCAGTCTCCTTCAATATTTCATTGTTGCGGATGTTGGGTTTATTGACAAGGAAAGGGCGACTCTTAAACTCATAAACTGCAATCGTTTCTCACCCAGATTCACAATTTTCGCCATCTCTTAGATTTGAATTTTTGTAGATTTGAAGTGACCAGTAATATTTATTAAGCATACGGTCAAACACTGCAAACAGTCTTAAGGGCCTTAAGGGGTTGGAAAGAAGGTTACGGGTAGCAGAAGTATACAAGGTGCTGCAAGGTAATTTCAGTGCAGCGATCGGTAAACGTAAAGCTGTACGTGGTTATTTCACTAAGGGAAAGCGAAGAAGACGTGGGTTTGGGAAAATTTGGTTGGTAGGGAACCAACACTCAGCTATCAACAACACATTGTGGAGCTGAACGACTTGAGGAGTTGAATGAAGCTCGGAAATGTCGTAGGCAAACGTGAGGTCGCCAAGGCTCCTCAAAACTACTCTGGGAAGCTATTTCAAAAAGTGATATTACACTCAGGGCATAATCATCAATGGAGAGCATCTAACATGTTAATCTTTACGAACGACTGCGTGATTTCACCCAAAGATTCAGTAGAAGCACAAGACTTAGCGCAAAAGCTAAAAACAGTTTTCTTCCGCAATCAGTCTAAAGACAAGCTTCTCAAAGGAAAAATGGATGTGAAACGAGTTACTTCCCTGACATCTCTGTAACATGCGAAGGTAACGATAGTAGCAAAGCTGAAACCTATGTAAGCATTCGCACACAGTTGAGACCGACATCAACATTCCATATAGAATACGGCAGGTAAGAAAGTAACATATAATCTAGCTTAGATTGGACAAGAACAACTGTTACTGGTGATCGGATGAAAAAAAGGTTCACGCGATCTGTTTAATTACACTCTACTTTCTACTACTTCCATTTGCTTGGGTGGTCGAGGCATTGATGATGTAGGTACATAGCCAGCTGTAATCACGAGATGTGCTAGAGGGATCTACGAAGCCATTTGATCAACAGGTTAACCAACGGGCAGCGGCTCAGAACAACGCTCAACGTGACAGACCGTTTGGCAGAAAGACAATAAGTGTTCTTCCAAAATGACCAATATTTCGACTGGCCAAAAACCCGTCGGTACTATCATATAACAAAACGTATTCCATTAGCGATAGTGGCAATGCACAGAAGATAGAGCAAAATGAACATTTGCTGCACTGCTTTCGTAACGATAGCAACGGCGCAACGAAGTGGAGGAGAACGAGCTGGTTAAAATAGTTTAATGAAGTATATGAAATTCATTCGAAAACAGTGATGTTGGAGCACTTGTAAAATGATAGAGGGCAAAAGCCTGATTCTGAGGTCATCAAGACATAGGTTTCCATCGAGGAATAAAAAGGCTAGCTATTCAGTTTTCAAGACGGGACTGCCGAATTCAGAGGATTTTCCCATCCAGGCACTGTCTGGATGCGAAAATCCTCTGAATTTTCCACAGCAGTTTCCCTTGATGTCCAATTCCCTTTCAATTCTGACTATCCTTAGTAAACTGATTACCTCTTCGTTTGAAGCTAATTACCTGTACTTTCTATTATTGCGAGAATTTGATTTCTAGAGTACTCGCATCGAAAAGTGTTCCGCTTTTTGCAACTGCGTGTTGTTTTCCAGCAACTTTTCACGAAGAGATTCACTGCTTCTGTGCTCATATGTGATGCGTGCTATGTTTGAGTTTATCACGTTGAATTAGTGATTGTCATCTCATGGCCCTAATGAATCGAAGAAAAATGTGTATTATACGCGGAAGTGGCACTCAGAGCCTCAGAGCGAGCAAATTTCTAAAATGAAATCCAGCGGTGACTTTTTCGGCTCTTGTTATTGCTTCCTCAATGATCATATCATACAATTTGCTATTGGTGTTTCATAACCGCATTTGCAAGGTCAAAAGCACTCATGAAAAACAAGTCCAGATCAGGTGTAATCTGGTTATGGAGTCAACCTCAGGAAACACAGTTGAAGTCTTGCAGTTAACGTCAGGACCTTCGATCTTTTTCAAAGGTCACGTGTTGGCTCCGGGTTGAGCCTGGAATGGAATCGGCTCCGGGTTCCAGGAATTTTTCCAACCAGTTTTTTTTTTGAAATGTGGTAAATATAAAGAGTATTTTTCAGTTGGCTCATTCAAAATACAGCTGTGAACTTTTCCAGCATTTTCCCAGGACTACTCTTCCATTCCTATTCGCAGATTTCTATAAAAGTGAATCACTGCAACACCACATCTGTGCATAACTTTTTTACGTCTACAGTTTTGCGGAGTTTGGGATTCAGTCTAAGTTCGCAGCACTTAGAGAATTGGTGAGCAAAACTGTTAATGGATCAGTTTCGAAGAAGTCATTCAAAATTTAATAGATCGAAGCAAATTAGCAATAGCTTCTTTATTGTTTCTGGATTGAGGGGAGTCATAAGTGACTTCAGAATTGGACTTGACTTCAGAGTTGGGCTTCCACACAAGTTCCTTTACATAATTAATAAGAGTTAGGCCGCCAATTTGCTCAATCCTCAGTAAACAAAGGGTGGCTCATAATGGGCTCTGGAAATCTATTAATAGAGGAACATCGAAGTAGTGGAACACAAATTATGAGCAATCGATACCAACAAACACACTCATTTTGATAAAATAAAAGTTAGAACAAAGATTATCTTAAATAAGCATTTCATCAACTGCTTTTGGAGGGTATGATGAAATGCGGATGTTGGAAGAGGAAAACGGCAGAGAATTAATTTTTTTTGAAAGAAAATCTAGGCGAATATTCCACCCTATAAAACACTTTTCTTCAGTCGAATAGAATTAAAAAATGCACTTTCCAGCTATGCGTCCGCAAACATTATCGTCACCTTTAAAGCGTTTCACAGAGACATCGTATTCTCCATCATGTGAGCGTCATAGCTCGTTTCAAAAATTACAAAACCACTGCGGAGAAATTTGCTCCTATATTAACACATTCTCAATTTAAATTGTTTTTACTCTTGTAAACTCATTCCGAAATTACACAAAGCTAAGAAGCAATAGTTAAATATCAACATCGCAATTATTTTTCCCCGTATGCATTATTATTACGCCAAGCTACTATTATAATACCTTTCCTGGACAAATATAAAGGGGCACTGATAAGTCCAAACGATTACAGAAATAACAAAGAGAGTTATATATGAAAGAGAACAAACCTTAAGCCTCTTTTTGGATCTGATCTAGATTGTTCCATTGATACAAAACTTTCAGAGAAACCCATTTGCCTTGAAAATGAATAACTTTATAAACATAATGATATGCTCACGCATTGATTTATCGCGTCGCATATTTATTCGATTCTGGCAAGCGGGGGGAAAAAAACTCAAAAATACCTTTTCAAGTAAGGAGAAACACCCAAAAAAGGATGGCTGCAAATCGATCACTAATTTGATGACAAACAAAACACACAGAAATCTACAGAAAAAGTGTCTGTGCGTTTGCGTTTGTGTGTGTGCATGTGTGTGTGTGTGTGTGTGTGTGTGTGTGTGCGTGTGTGCGTGCGTGCGTGTGTGTGTGGGTGTGTGCGTGCGTGTGCGCGTGTGTGTGCGTGTCTGTGCGTGTGTATGTGCACGTATGTATGTGCGTGTGTGTACGTGTCTGCGTGTGTACGTGTCTGTGTGTGTACGTGTTTGTGTGCGTTTGTGTGTGTGTGTGTGTACGTGTGCGTGTGTGTGTGTACGTGTCTATGTGTGCACGTGTCGGTGTGTGTGTGTGTATGTGTGTGCGCCTGTGTGACCGTGTGTCTGTGTGTCCGTGTGTCTGTATATCTGTGGTAATTAACTTAGAGATGCACAGAGATTAACATTTAGTTTGGGCTAAGAGAGTTCAAACGTTAAGTGAGTTGTATATGATTAAAATTAATATGTACGAGTAAAATTAATGTAAAATTAATATAGAGCATCATAGTCGAATGACGAAAGCATAGGAGGAGATAGAGGAAGCCGTATAAGTCAGTCACCATGAACTAGGAAAATCAGCATTTTTCCAGAGTACTTAAAATGCAATTTTACAAACCAACTTCAAAGAATTCAAGCTTTCTATGATTTTTTTTTTTTTGGCAATCAATGCATCGAGAAGAAGGAAATTCGTGAACTTTACCAAAAAACCAAATGGGGTGGGATGTAACGAAACGTGCTTGTAAAATCTGACTAGTTGAGGCGTTTCTTTTTCGCTAAACCTGCTTCTGGCCTTTTGTATTGAATGTCCTGTTAAAATAGAATAGTTTTGCGGTTAAAAAAAGTGAAAGGGGCTACAATCAAACAATCGTGTCAGTCACTATATGAAGGAGCGCTGTGATGCATACACGTTGTTTAAAAAGTGACCAATTCGTTGGAAATCTTATCCCAAAACTTATCGAGAATTTACGATAAAAGAAGTTAGCGAATCCTCTGTGCCATATTTATAGTCCCTCATTGGTTTATTCGACTGAGCCTTTTTTTTCGAAGTATAAAAGAATGTCTTGCTTCCATTCGCGGCTGTTATTTCTCTCGAAATATCTCAAAATGGATCCCATTGTCCTCTACAGAAATTCTCTCCTATACCTTTCCTCCTCTCCTTTTCCTCTGCGATCGAGGTGGTGAACATCTGAGGACAAGTAATGAGGATGATTTTTCGTTGTGAAAGCGATTGTTTAAGAAGCGATAAATTTTAGAAAAGCAACTTCTGATCACTCATTGCTTATTAGAGACCTTAGTGAATCGACAACTATCAATTATAGCAATCTGCCTGTTATGTATTTTATTCCAATAACTGATAAGAAGATCACTGTAATGAGACTTCTCTTTACTTATATTTCAACAAACAAAGAATATTATCATGACTACAGAACATGTGCCCACGGTAGTTTCAGAAGATATTTCTGAAGAGTCCTGAAATAAGAAAAATAAAAAGGATTAGAGAAATTAAGTTGCACAAAAAATTCGAAAATTTTCCACTGTAAATGAAGCGGCGCAATTCGAGCAGCAATATCCGTTAGGTGCGTTCCAATCTAGACTGTAATCATCAGTTATGCTTCCGTCAATAATTTAAACAGCTGCTCATTGATTCCGTTGCTATTTAAGGATTCCTTTTTTTTTGGGGGGGGGGGGGGGGGGGGGATTTGTTTATCTATTGGCAGCAACGTTCACTCAATGAACATATTCATTTGCTGTATTTGAAAATATGCTCATATGTTCTCTGAACATTGCATTATTCATTCAGCGATTCAATTTTGAATGCATCCAACAACTCACCTAAATTATGCTAAGTTTGGGGAAAATAATTAACCTCTCTTTAATTGTAATCTTATGTTTAAATAACCTTTAAGCAATCCTCTTTAAAAATAATTTCCTTATTTCGATGAATTTGTATCGATTTAGTAGAATTTCATTTTCTCCTCCTAATTCCAGAAAATTGCCACTTTCATCGTAATCCTGCAATACGACAAGAAAAAGACCGCTATAGTAATGCATATATTAGCCTACTTATATGTGCATTGATTGAGATTTCTACCGATGCTTTAGAAAAAACCAAAAAAGAAGCGAAACGTGAAATCCATATCGATAAAGATTTACTGATTGCAAGAATTTTTTTTAAGAAAAATAAAAATATTGCCGGATATTAAGGTGGCTATATGCAAAAAAAGTTCGAGGATTTGAATGATGATGGTTGTTGCAATTTCTATTGCAAATGTGTAAATTCTTCAAGCAAATAGCTTGCGGCACTTATCACATTGCAAAGTGTTGGCGCGGAATCAATTCAATCAACAATTTTCATTCATAAATGAAACCTAATCAATTTTATTTTTCTTTTCGCTCTATTTTCATTTATTTATTTATTTATTTTTTGCTAGTATACCTTTATTCAAATGAGAATAAAGAATAAACTACAAAAGAAAAAAAACTTTCTTCTTAAGATATGATATTATTTTGCAGAAACAACAATAACAACAACGAATAACATTAATTTTCTCAAAAATATTCCACTAAATATTTCAATATCTACGAATATATTACATTCGAACATCATTCATAATCATAGCGTTGAAATATTTTCGTTGTTATGACGTTTAAAGAGCGAAAAAAATTAATCCGTTTTTATTACATTATATAAGCGAAACTCTTGTAGACATCAGTAAACGAATATTATTACATTCATCGATGTGATGATAAAAACAAAATGATTTGCCATATGTGAGAAATATCTTTGATGTTTTGTCGTTTATAATCCTCAACGTTTCATTATTTCATGAATAATATGAAAGATCATCGCTAATCATTGATCTTTTTTTCTAATATCTTATCCATTTGTAATTATAATTTTATCACTAATCTAAGTTGATCTAATAAGGTGGCAATTATTTTCACATATAATTTCAAACAATTAGAGATATATAAAAAACTGCTCCCAACAATAAATGTTTATATGCTATATGAAATATATTCGATGTGCAAGTGAAATTCACTACAAAAATATTAGAGTACACAAGATTCATTGAAATTCAGGGAATTGTATACGTTGAAATTGGTGAACGAAAAAAAAACGATTAAGAGAGAAGTACATTGGAGAAGCTGGCACAATATGTCTCCATTGTAATCGGTTAAAACGATCGACAGTATCAGTCAGTACCCGAATAAGTGCAAAAGGATACCGAAAGAAAAAAGCATGATACCCGATTTTTTATTTTGTTCAATTGAGCAATCAACTTTATTGACAATCAACTAATAATTAAATATTCGCATTAATGCTCTCATATTTTAAGTGATCCGGATGCGCATGCAAATCACCTAAAAAAGATCCATTTTTCGATGATCCGAACAGCGTAAGAAATTGAAAATTTTTCCGACACCTTTAAATGTCCATAATTTTCTTCGAAACTGAAGGATTAACTTGAACGGTGATAGAGGAAATTGCCGCATTGCATATGTAATATTCATCAAATCTCCTTATTGGGTGCTTCTTGAATTGCAACTGCAAATGGACAAGTCGACATGCATACGGATACAGACATATAAATCTAACAGATACGATAGTGCAACGGTGCACTATAGTGAATGCAAATTTAAAAAGTGCGTAAAAATAATGTGATAACGCTTTTAATATATTTCCTAAGCAATTGAGAATTTCGGCTGAAATAAGCTTCCGTCGCACCTCATCACTTGTTGACCAAACCTTGACTGGAAAATTTCAGGTAGGCTTATGTGGAATAGCCGAAATATGCAATCGAAAGTAAACATGGTTTATATTATCACATTGCTATACTGCCAATCAGATCAGAAGGTGCTGGTTTTGTGTTTTTCAAAGTAGAACTAGTAAATAAACAAGTAATATGCGTATATACGTTTAGATAGAATATTGGAGTGATGCTTTTTTCAGGAAAAAAAGTGCAAAAAAACATGAATATGAAACGGCAAAGCAAAACGAAACAAAGCAAAGCAAAACAGAACAAAGCAAAAAAAAAAGACTTAGACGAATCGTCAATTCGTATGCTCACTAAACGTTCATTGCCGAATACGATTATTTAGAAATGGATTTTTAAAAAAATCCTTCGACACAATAAAAAAGAACATTTTTGTTCAATAGCCGTTTGTTGAATTGATTATCGCCCTATGCGAACACTTTTTCGCACAAATAAAACATAAAACGCATTGCCTATTTGCATTAAGAGTAGGAAAATTATTAAGAATATTTGCCACGTAATTTTTACCACTCTTTCCGTCTCTTTTTTTCTATCTTTCTCTCTTGTAACCAAAAATATCCCCTCTAAATTATGTTCACTTCAAAATTTTGCTATGCAAAGATAGAAATCGATGAGAAAATACAAATTTTTCCTCATTTAAACAACAAGTTGACCAGATGCATATAAATTTTCCCTCAAAGGTATCTTCCATCTCCCTCAAAGGATAATACAAAATTTTCCCTCAAAGGTAAAACCTTTTCCCTCAAAGGAAAATACAAATTTTTCTCTCAAAGGTAAGTTTATGCAAAGTTCACAGTTATCGCTTCAATGTGAGGAAAAACGAATCCAAGACGGTGAAAATTCTAAAAATTTTATTTCGCATTGTGCTGCAAATATAAATTGGCAACATTCTAGAGCAATACTGTTGTACATCTGGGACAGAGTTTTTGTGTGACTGCGTGCACAGTCGGCTGCGTTTTCCTCATTTCCTGTTGCGCTTATCTGGGCGGAAAACTTTGTTTTCAATGCATATCTATCTCCATTGCCAGTGTTGTTCTGATTTGCACTCAATATCTGATTGTTCGAGTGATTTTCTCATCTTATTCTTGTTCCCAAGCGCCTATATTCGTAAACCACTTTATCAATCGTTCAATAATGCCAATCATGCCGATTGCGTACGCTACTCTTAGACAGCTGGCAATAATCGACACAACTTACCGAACAGGTGGAGCGCAGTTGCTCATACAGTAAGTAGACAATTGCGAACGATGCCGCAGCGAATGCTTCTCCAGTACGAAGTGTTTTTTAAGCAAGCAGCTACTGATGACTCAATTGATCGCTAGACGTGTTGTGTTCGAGATGAATGTAGCTGCAGCTTATGCTCCAGCTAGAGTTGAGGTGGTACTAAAATTGTTCGAGCTAGAGTTGAAGTGTTACTAAAAGTTGTCCATTGATCGTAAGTATTCAGCGAATAAGATGTTTTTTTGATAGGATGAGAGTAGTGCTCAATCGGGTTCCGGTGAATCTATTTTTGATGTTTATTTGTTTGTGCTCTATGCATCGATAGATTCGTTGTTTAACTTTATAGAATTCATGTGAATAACTGTTGCTGTATTAGTTGGTTTATTGCTGTGATTCGTTAGTAATGGAAATACAAATCGTTTATCGAAGCGTTCGATGCTTCTCGGCTGAATAGGAAGGATTCTTTGAGAATGACCAAATATTCGCAAGAAAAATATTTCGCTATTATTGCAATGATTTTAAGTGGCTTAGGGGAACAAGAGAGGGATATTGTATACCTTAAACAATTGTAAAAATTTAATTTCTTTAAAGGTAAATCGAAGATATTGCATAGTTAGATGTCCATGTTAAAAGGCATTAAAGCTAGTGAGTAAAATGCCTTTACGATTCTCCTGTCTTTAACAGACCAGTAATATTTAAATGACATTTTATCATAAAGCGAGCTTTATGCCATGTTTAAGGAATGGGCAAGAAGAGGGATTATACATCTTCATCACATAAAAATTAGATATTGGAAAGGACATCTAAAATCCAAGACGAATCCCACACATTCCTTTATATTTGATAGACTAAAGGTAAAATCATCGATTTTCATCAAGATATCTGCTCATACTGTGATTCATTTTGATTAAATCGTTATTTCTTTGATTTTCTAGGGTGTTCTTTGCACCCCTGACTGAAAGCTATATTCGCATTCCTCAAAACGCTTTTAAGTTTTATTTCAGGCCACGATTCACACAATGGCGCCAAATGGTGAATACGCAAAAGGTTGGGAATCGTTACTTTTTCGTAGAAACCTCGTAACACATCTTATTCTTCCTGTTTGCGCCCTTCAGGCCTCACGCAGGAAATTTCAAAAATGGACCTTTATTACGTGACTGAGAGCCAACTGAAAAGCTTGCGGCACAGAAGGAGTGTATATTCGAAGTAAAAACGCGGGAGAAGGAGTAAGATGTATAGTGGAAAAAGCCTGATGAAAGTGCGTATATTGCTAGCAGTTCCTGGAACTCAGTGCTCCAGCTCACCACACAATGGAATATCCATTTACTAAAGTCCAGAGAGGATCTGATATTCGAGGGGAAAGCTCATTAGCAGTGCAACGCCTTCCCAAAACTACTCCTGTGTAAGTGAAGACGAGCGTATAACGAGCGGTACGATAGCTTTTTGATGACCGTTGTAGGAGATTTCAAAGTCGATGTTTTCCTACTTCCCACCTCCGTATGGCTAGTATAGCGGTATGAAATGAAAAAGAAGCTAGCCTTGGTTTTTCAGTATGCCATTTTCCAGTGTATTGTACCATTTTTCCTATTTTCAATTGATGCACTGAGTTCATTTGTTAATAAATGATTCGTTTAAACAAACATTTTTTCTTTCATATAAAAAACGACATCGTTTTTGAATGTTAATATCTTTTTCTTTCCAACCTAAAAGGGCATTTCCATTCAAAAATCGAATTTAGTTTGAAATGTCACGTATTCCTATATTTTCCCGTTGCATGACTTTCAGTGCATCTCTTCCGTTCGTGCACACATTGAAAACAAGAACTTTTTTCTTCTAAATATTCATTAACGCTTCACACAGATTTAAACACCAAAAGATTGGTGATTTGAACGCCGGCGTTTCACTTGAAGAGATACCGCCTGGCGGTTCGATAGTTCTTTTATTTTTCTGGGCCACGTTACCTTCACAACGATGCTTCCTTCTTTTTGGTGTGGATATTCTATTCGTATTCTTCGAGGCATTTTCAATCACAAGTGTACTTTGTATGGAACCAAATGAAACATCTTAAAGAATCACGCACATAAAATAGAACATTGTAATGTTCGAATCTCACTACCAATATGATAATAAAAGATAAAATCGCCGGAGTAGTGTGGATAAATAAACCGGAGCTGAGATACACGCATGTATTGAATGTTTTGATTGTCGTGGATGCACATAATCCAGTTGACGAGGGTGTTTTCGGTTGTGAATATCAACGGCAACTACCGCTCAACGAACGAATAAATCGGCATTAGTTGGCGATTAGCGACGAAGCTTTATTCGTGAATAAAGCTGTACGTGCATGAAATAATATCTGTAAATTACAAAGCTATAGGTTCAAATTAATATTTGTATTAGCAAATTATTCAACTATTTGCTAATTGGGG